>CAUYRT010057982.1:0-32108 GCA_963574885.1 Lepilemur ruficaudatus | reverse complement strand
TTTCGAACTCCTGACCTTGAATGATCTGCCCACCTTGGCCTCCCAGAGTGCTAGGATTACAGGCGTGAGCCAGCATGCCAGGCCAAGACTATGACACATAAAAAAAAAAAAAAAAAAAAACCTTAGTAAAATTTGGAACTGAAAAATGTTATCTTAACATTTGGGAGCAAGCTGAGCCTGGAGCTCAGGAATTCTTTGGTTGTCACTGTTGCTTAGGGAAGGGAAGCCAGCTGATTTGATGTCTTCAATGTCGAGAATGCATAAGAGTCTGCACATAAATAAAAGTTTTACAGTAGATAATAATCTGTAAATCGATACTGATTTATTATGAAAACAATTATCCCTGTACAAAATGTCTCAATAGCTTTATTAGGGCTGCTTCAGATCAAGGATCAAATCTGATTGCCCAAGAGGTAGGTAATATGGTTTGCCTGTCTGGACTATTACTGCCTGAATCTGAGCTTTGCTGACGACTGAGCATTGGTTGATAATAGACATTTTAGAAATATGTCAAAAGAAGCAGAGAGAGGTGCTTTGACAGCATTTCCTTTTACCAGTGGCAAAGACAAGGGCTGGCAGGAAGAGTCCTTCCCTTTACGTAATTATGTCTGGGGAGCTCCAGCAACGCATAATGATTTTTGTGCTTTCATTTTTAAAAGCCAAATGCTCTGAGCGTTTTATGCTCAATTCATAATCAGTTTTCACATTTTCCATTACTCAGAGGAAACGGGAAGCCTGGGCTTTAGATACAAATAATCAAAAATAGTTATTCATTTTTCATATGCTGCTGTTGATGCTTAGTTAATATTGTGCAAAGCACATCGGAGAAAGCCACGGAAAGGAGTGTGGAAAAGGTCTATGGGATGACGTCAGCTTACAAACAATGTAAAAGAGAAACATTTCTGCCTTCAATTGGAAGAAAACTTGGCAAGGACTTTGTTACTTGGTTAGGAACATAGTCATCTCTTGATTTCCATGCCCATACTTTCAATTCTGTATTGGTTTTGAACAAGCGCTAATACCAAAATGGGTACTTTAGTTCCTCTTACCTAATCTGCCTAGTAAATTTGGGTACATTAATTATACCCTGAGCAGTTTTCTCCTTTTGTAAACATCATGAAGGAATTACATGCTTTTTATATATTTTTTTACTTCTGCAGTTGTGTAGAATTCCTAATATCATAATAAACAGACATAGCATTTCAGTCAAGGAAAGAAATTTTAATTTATAATCTGGATGCTCATTTTCTCATCAGATATATATTATACTTTTTTATGCACCTGCTTCCTCTGGTGAGATAATAAGTAGAAAAATCTGGCACCAAGGAGCATAACCTCGAATATGGGAGAAAATTGTGCAAGTCCCCTAGGTCACTATAACAAAGATATGAGATTCTACAAGAGAGATACAGATCTAACCTTGTATGATTTTAGACAGTATTTCCATCCATGTGGGCTAGGAGTAATTTGTGGAGGAGGAGGTGGCATGTAATCGGAGTCTTAAAATGTAATTAGAATTTAGACATTTGGAAATGGGTCAGTTATGTAATAGTTACTCATTAGTTATTAGTTATTATTATTATTTATTGCTGCATAACAAATTACCCTCAGAACATAGTGGCTTAAAACAACAAATAGTTATTATTTTACACAGTTTCTGTAGGTCAAGAACTTAGGAGCAGCTTAGCTGGAAGTTCTGCTCAGGATGTCTCATGATGTTGTAGTCACACTGCTGGCAGGGACTGCAGTCATCTGAAGGCTTGACGGGGGCTGGAGGATCTGCTTCCAAATGGCTCGCTCTCCTCACTCTTGGCAGGAGGCCTCAGTGCTTTGGTGGCTGTTGGCAGGAGGGCTCTGTTGCTTACCATGTGGGCCTATCCACAGGCTTGTCTGGGTGTTCTCAAGATATGATGGGTGGCTTCTCTCAGAGCCAGTTTTGAGAGAGAGAAAGAGAGAGAGAGAGAGAGAGAGAGAGAGAGAGAGAGAGAAAGAGAGAAAGAGAGAACACACAATGTGGAGGAGGGGGAATTAGGTCCCATCTCTCAAAAGGAGAGATTGAAGTATTTGTGAGTGTATTTCTAAAACCCTCAGAATGGTGTTGGGGAAGGTGGGGGAAGAGCATTCAACTTAGCGGAGGGAACTAGACATGACAACGGTCAGCACTTAGAGACATGTGCAAGAAGCCCTGCGTCATCCAGACTGAGAGCTTCAGACTCGGTTAATAGGGGGAAATAAAACAGGAAATATAGAGTCTATAGGGCAGGGCTGGGAATCACGCGAGGCTTTGAGCGGGGCAGAGGGACAGACGCAGTTACGTTTTGGGCATTACTCCAGCAGCAGTAAGAACCTAGGTGTGGGAGTGTGGAGAGAGTGAAGGTGGCTCTTGTGGTCATCCAGGGAAAGGAACCTGGGAAGGGAGAGTTGGAAATGGTTCCAAAACAAACACTGCTCTCTCCTTCTTTCCAACTCTACATAGTACAAATAGCTATAAAGATTAATACATTTTTATGTGTCTGACCCAGCTGTTAATGGAATCTGCCTGTGTTTTAGATGCTGCCCCTTACTGAGCTTTTACTAGGCTGGTGAATTGAGCATGACAGCAGTTCTTTCTGTGCTGATTGAGCGCAGTTTGCCCCTCAGATGGCAATTGCACTGAATGCCCACAGGGTACACTCCTAATTGAGTCTGTCTCTTAACTGTAGGAAGAGCCTGATGTTATTGCTAGAATAAAACCATCCTAAATTGGAATTGTTCATGGCAAAATTGCTACCCTTTTCTTAGTTCCCAACATCTTCATTACCAAGAATGACATTATTCTTCCATAAGCACTTAAAGCATTCATTTACTCACCTTGTATATTCATGTACTTCAATTTACAATACAGAAACTGTCTGGGCTTCTTGAAGATGTCCATGCCCATCACAGGCAACACAGGGCACTAAAAGGCCAGGACCATGGCCCGAGTCAGAATTCCAAACACAGATTCCCTGACTTACCCATTGTCCTGTGGGAAACCTGAGAACTCCAGGCTATAGGATCTTTCTTTGTCTCTCTCTCTCTTTCTCTAAATTTATATGAATTCACGAACCTCCAAGAGTTTAGCATTTAATCATTTTCCTAATTGTGGGTTAAATATTCATTTTTTCATTGGTGAGAAATGAACTACAAGCTCACAGAATGCATGGACAGTATTTTGTGCGTTCTTTTAATTGAGAGTGGAGGATTTGTGCCCAATACATTGAGGGCACCGACTAAATTCCCAATTGAAGAATACCATTTAGATGGGATTGGTCCCCTTTTGTATGTCATCTCATCCTCCACACAATATTCTTTCCCTTTGTACCCTTTGTACCAACTGCTGTTTAAGGCAAGGATTGCAATCTATAGCACCTGCCCACCTTGTCCTTGATCTTAGCTGTCTTTTTGACCCTATGTAAAAACTAGATGAAAACTTTGTGACCTTTAATTTCTCCAATCTCCATTTACATGTGGATTAAATGAAGTGATAATAATATTATATTTTGTAAATATGTATGATTCTGAATATACTTGGTTGTTTCTCTGCATTGTTAATGTTGCCCAGGAGTTAATGCAATGTAATTCATTACCTGTTCAGTAGAGCTTCTGATATCTTCCCTGGTTCTTAGGGTGTGCACCAAGGTTTAGTAATGGAATAAAATCTCTCTCTCTTTTTTTTTTAAAATGCTTTTTTGTTGCTGATTACCATCAGTGAAGTACTCTGAAGTTCTTGGAGTATCTTCTAATTCCTAGAATATCAGTAGATATAAATTGGACATGAAGGGATTATGACCTAGGCACACCTTTTTGCCCAGGTGATTTTACAGGTAAGTTGTGCCGTTTTGGGGAAACCATGAATAACAATTGCATTCTGAGGGGATAAGAGTGTTTTCTAGCACAACTCTTTTATTTTACATGTGAGAAGAGTTGTATTGCTGAAATGTGGAGTGATTTCTCAAGAGTGCATGGCTGCGTCTGAGCAGATCATCCACAACTTAGACCAAGTTTTCTGGGTCCTGTGCTCTAACAATAAAAACACATAAAAGAACCCCTTCTCTCTCAAAAGAATTCATCCAGCGCTTCTTTCCTTAAATTCAACAATCCAATACCAAACATAACCAAGATAAGAAATCTGTACTTGCTAGTCCTTCCCTCCCCTCCTCTTCCCTCCCCTCCCCCTTCCTTCCCTTCCCTTCCTGGTCATCGGCTTCCATGGAAGTGGTAGAATAGTGTCTTCCTGTACCTTTATGTCCTGTTTCTTACTGTTCCTACTTCCAGTAGTAAATATCAATGATCATTTACTAAGTAATCTTACAAGAAATTATCTACGCTACTATGGAGTAGAGTAATGAACTCAAGCACTCAAGTTATCAGAAACATGGGAATTTCTTTAAGGTATGAACACATGCATTTCCAATATGTAAGTATTTGGAGTATATTGATGCCATAACAATGCTGGTTTTTTAAAATGATTAATTCTAGAGATAGTGGAAAAATCTTTATAGGGAGTTTGGGCTTTCAGGATGTTCTGGAAGAAGAAGGAGGAGGAGGAGAAGAGAAAGGAGGTTGATGATGAGAAGGGTGTTGAATGCTGCAAAGGTGGCAGGCAAGCATTTTTCTATATATGTTATTTCTTTGTGGATTATACAGAGATCAAGGTGGTGTAAAATTGGAGTGGGCACATCTGAGAAGGTGGGCAGCAGGTTGGACGTTGTGCACAGAGAACTGGAGATAGCTATAGCGGATGTTGAGGATGGAAATTCCTGAAATGTAAACTAAGAAGTTTTACCATTATTATCCGCATTTGTGGTAGCATGGTGGGCAGGAGGGCAAAATTTTCAAATAAGAACAAAGTTAAAGGAGAGTCTTCATTTGAAGGATGTCAAGATGATGGATTTAACTATTTTTGCCCAGGAGCTGATGGTGTTGGGGGTCAATGTCACTGGAGCCAGAAAAGAAAACATCTTGGGATTTGAGAAGCAAAGCACCCTCAAGCAGTTATGTTTCCTTTTAGTGTTAGCTCTGGAACCTGATCAGGTACTTTGACATTTTTGTGCTTTAGCATGATGTTAGAGACAAAGACCTTGAGGTCTTCTTAAGATTCATTTCCTATGATGCAGTAACCTCTAGCACAGTGTTCACATTCCAAGAAACGCTTAATATTTAACATGCTGGTGATTTCCTTAATCACCTTTCAATATCAGAATCCTGTGCTTTATCAGTTAAGCCTTTTTAGCTCATGGCAGGTGATACCGTTTAATCCAATCACAAAGCATCCATCTCGGATGATGTCGCCAGTGCTGATTCAGGATCTTTCACTACATTCAAGTGTCCTGTCCCTTTCCCAGGTAAGAAGCTGGAAAAAATGTTGTAAGGTGAATGTTGATTTACTGTCTCATCCTGAAATTCTGAGGTTCAGTCTCTGATAGAGTGGATGTGGGTTGTGTTCTCTGGTTGGTTATATAATCTTACGATGTGGCTGTTTGGAGATATTTTCAGCTTCCTCAAAAAACTTATGAAATACTCTGCTTTAAAAAATGTTCTAAGTAATGTGTAATGTGCAAAACAGATATCACCACTCTATCTTTGAATCTTAGTGTAATACTAAATATGTCCCCTGGAGTGGTGATAGAGGAGGGGTCAGGAATGCAGTAGAATTCAATTTCTGATATTCACATAATTTTGTAAAAATATGGTGCTTTTAACATTTTGTCAAGTCCATTTTTACACAACTGTATAAATACAGAAGCATTAAAATGCTTGTGTCCATTTATCTATGCCAGTATGTTCTGCTTTATCTGTGGATAAGGAGGGAGACTTTGAAAAAGAGCCTCCACCCTTCCTTAGGACAAGAGGTTGTGGGACCTGTCTGTAAGTTTTGCTCTGTTTTATGGACACTCCATAGATTTCTTTGATTCAGGAATTCAAATTCTTGGTAGAGCTGATTTGATCACCAGAATGTCACTGTGTCATTTATTCAGTCTTGAGTTGGGTTGGTTCCCTTGTCATAGCAGTCTAGAACATCTCCTGGCTTTGAAGGTGGGATGCGATAAATAACACAGTTGCTTTCTGCTTCCTATTGAGGAAGGTTTTGAACTGATTGATGACTTAGCTACATGTGGAAAGATCCGTGTTGCATTAGCAACACATGATGTCCTTCTGCATCTTACTGGGATTGGTCTATTGTGTGAGTATAATTACCAGCTCTGTATGGCATGTTCACATGAGCTCCTACCCGGACCATCTCATTTCACGTTGATGGAGTGGCTGTCGTGAGCGCAGTGAGATCTCTCCACTTGAAACAACTTTGCTTGTTAAATTACACTAAGGAAGGATTTGAGATCACACACCAGTTTTTATTGGTAAAGAGAACACGAAATACATCTGATTCATGCTAAATGACAATCACCGTAATTAGAATGTTTCACTGCCATGATACATACATATATCAAGGGGGAGTTGGCAGGGTCCTAATATAGCTATTCCATCACTTCACAACAGGGGCCAGCCTCACCCTGCACCCTGCCAGTGAACAGTTACTGGTGAAGCACCCTCATGGAGGTTTTGTTGGATCTGGGCTCTGGTTCCTTCCTTGGGCCCAGCCTAACAGAGACAATCAGAGTCCACACTTTAAATGGGGACCTCAGCTTACCTACTTTAAGGAGAAAGGGCCTCTGGACTTCCAAAGTGGAAGTTCATTGTTAATCGAGGGGTAAATGTTGGACTAAGAAAGGTCAGGCAGTTTAGTCCTCCTGAGCCTAAATAGGCTGGGTGGATGATGATTCGGTGTGATGTTGACTCTGTCCTGTGTGGCAGCTTCGCTGGCCTGCAGAAGCCCTTCGTTAGATTTCTGGTGTCATAAGTCAAAATACACAGAAGTACTTTTGAGGAAACCACGTTGACAAGACCTATTCTCAGCTGGATCTATACTTTTGGATCAACTTCCAGAGATTGGAAAAATACTTATGATATTGGGAAAACTTTGGAAAAATGTTCACCAACCAGTAAATTTCATTCTGACGTATCCAATATTTAAATATAATATTTAAAATACAAAATCTCATGAGGTTGTATAAAAAATTGTGACAGGTTTTGAAATTTAGCAGGTGTCTTGATCTGCTCATCCATCTATGTTATCTCTGCCCGTATTTGCCTAGGGATTCTTTACAAAACTGTGGAGATGAAAGTTAAGTTTTAGAAAAGTGACAATAATGCAGGTAAAAATTTCTTTCCATAGAAATGCAAACTGTGTTTGGCGGAATGCAATTGATATTGTCCCTGTGGATATTGCCAATTTTGCATTATTTGTAAATTCATTTCAATACTCCTTTATTTCAATAAATATATATCTGGTTTCTTAAATTTCAGTGTTGTGAGTTCTTTTTTTCTGAATACAAGTCATATATTATTTGCAGATATTCTCTTCTAGTCTGTGGCTTGCCATTTCATTTTCTTAATATCTGAAGTGTGGCTATTTTAATTTTGGTGAAGTCCATTTTATTATTTGGTTGGTATCTGAGAACTCTGTGCCAAACCCAAAGTCATGAAGATTTTATCCTATGTTTTCCTTTAAAAGTTTTGTAATTTTAGTTCTTATATGTAGGTCTATGATCCATTGTGAGTTCATTTTTGTGTATGGCATGAGCTAATAGTCTAAAATTACCGTGTAGCATGGATATTTAATTGTCTCAGCATAACTGTTGAAAAGACTATCCTTGAATTGGCATGGCACCTTTGTCAAAAATCAATTGACCACAAATGTAAGGGTCTATTTCTGGGCTCTTATTTCTGTTCCATTGATCTATCTGCATATCCTTACTCCAGATATATTTTTATGTTAGTCTTTAGCCAGAACAGTGTTATTACCAATTACTAACTGTTTCTAAGATTTATGACACTGTCCATCCTGAATAGAATAGGCACTAAAGTCTTCTGTATTTTTGTTTTCCTTTATAATAGCAAAAAGCAAGCCCTTTAAGTTTTTCTCCCTCCTGTATTCACTTCTCTAACATTTTCTTAATTTCCCATTAAACGTGCACATATATAACATTTTAAAAGAAAAAAAAGATTTCTTTTGAATGTTTTACCATCGGAAAACATTCTGATTCAGGTTCTGTGCAATGACAAGGGATTGATTTAGCAGCTGGAAGCTGCCTGGGGCAGTTTAAACATCCAGTATCCTGGGAGGTCTTAGGTGATTGAGGATTAAGATTCAAACCTCTTGACCTTTTTATTGAGATAAAAATCTATTATTATATTAAAAAAATGTTCATACTTTTTTTTCATCATGCTTACATTTCTCCCCAAGTTTTGAGTAATTCCTTTAAGGCAAAATTCCCAGATTTTAGAATACCAAATCCAAGGAAGATAAACATTTCATTATATATTACAGTGATAAGAATAAACATTTCTTTTTCTGGCTCAAGTGAGTCAGCATAGAGGACATATTATAAAAAGTAAAGAGATATCTATGGGATATTGAAAAAAGCATAACACAATTGATACTATACACATTAACCGCATTATACACAAAATGTAATATATGGCCATAAGGTAATGAAATCAATGTAAAAAACATTTTGGCATCTTGATACTTATTTTCACATTGCTTTCTAGACCAGCACACATTCTTTTAGGTGGAATGGATTTTGGTTGATAACAGTAAGGCTTGCCGTTATCTTATCTACTTCGCGTAATTGTCCTTCTCATTAATTCATTCGACTAATATTCATGAGTGGAGACTGTGTTTTGGGTACCCCGTGGGAGGCTGGGAATGCAGATGTAAATACAACCAAGACTCTGCACTCATGGAACTATCAATAACATCCTAGCAAGGAAGGCAGATAATAGTAACAATTACATCTAAAATAGTGACAATGGCTATGATGACATCCAAATCAGGGTAAGTCATAGAATTTGATGAAGTAGAGGTTGCAGGTGGATACTTTAGATAAGGTTGCCAGGAAAGGTCTTTCAAGGGAGGATGTAAGTGGAGACTTAGACGAATTGAGGGTGGGTGGGTATTTGAGAGAAGAAGAATATTGTAGTTAGAGTAGAGGAAGCAAGTAATTGCATATAAGGGTAAAGAGATTTTCCAGGGAGCAGTGGATCATGTATGTCTTTCTAGGTCATGGTCAAGAGTGTAAATTTTATTCTAAGAGGGACAGAAAGCCACAGAGGACTTGGTGGGCTAAAGAGTGACATCATCTTATTTGTGCTTTTAGGAGTTTCTCTGGGAACTTTGTATCATTTTGTCTGAAGGTGGACAAGAGTGGAAGTGAGAAGTCTGGTTAGGAGGCTACTGCATGGCCTGGGTGAGAGAGGTTGGTATCTTGGATGAGGAGGGTAGGGGCAGAAGTGATAAGAAAAGGCTGGGTTTTGGTTAGACCTTGTCTTTGCTCTCAGGCTGCTATAACAGAAATACCACAGACTGGGTGGCTCAGAAACAACAGAAATTTATTTCTCAAAGTTCTGGAGGCTGGGACATCCAAGATCAAAGCACTGGCAGATTCTGTGTCTGGTGAGGGCCTACTGCCCCATAGACAGTTGTCTTTTCACTTTAACCTCACATGGTGGAGGGGCAGAAGGGTTCTCTGTCTAGTCTCTTTTACAAAGGCACTAATCCCATTCGTGAGGGCTTCTCCCCATGACCTGATCATCTCCCGAAGGCCCCCACCTTCTAATCCTATCACCTTGGAGGTGAGGATTTCAACATATGAATTTTGGAGGAACACTCAGACCATAGTAGATCCTGAAGGTAGAGCCAGCAGGATTTGCTGGGGGATTGGATATAGGCGGTGAGGTTAAAATAGTAGGCTTTTGACCTTAGCAACGATGGGGATGTTGGCACTATTTACTGAGATACTAAAGATGGAGAAGCATATTTGGAGGCAATAGTGAAAAGGTAAGGAACTCTGTCTTGAACACATAAAGTCTGAGAGCCTGATCATCTGCTGATGAAAAAAATCAAGTCCAATGATGTTTTAAGGAGGAGCCAATGTTTTGTCTATAGAGCTTTTGAGGAATTACTCAATGGTAGAATTCTATTCTCAACTAATTGTTTATCCTGGATAAACCCAAAATGTAGTTTACCCAATTTTAAAAGTCAGAACACATTTTATCCTGTTAAATTACAGGTTCATTTGTTTATTGGACTAGCTTTTGTTGACTTTTCCTCAGGCTTTGATTTTGTAGGTTTTGGTTTTAGTTTAAACTACATGAACTGCATAAATATAAATCCATCATCATAGTCAAAGAGGCTAAGAAATCCTGCCTGATGAAAATGCAAACATTTTTTATCTGTGTTAAAAAACAATGCATTCTAGTGCCTTTTAAATTAGTTCTGTAAAGAGCAAATACTGATCTTTTTTAATATTTTAAAGATTGTGGTAAGATACACATGACATAATATTTATCATTTTAACCATTCATAAGTATTCAGCAACAATTAAATACATTCACAATATTGTATAACCAACACCACTGTCTACATCCAAAAAATTTTTTTATTTTAGCATATTATGCGGGTACAAATGTTTAGGTTACGTGTGTTGCCTTTCCTCCCCTTCCCCCCCAGAGTCAGAGCTTCAAACGTGTCCATCCCCCAGATGGTGCGCATCACACTCTTTATGTATGTATATATCCATCCCCTCCTCCCCCCTCCCATCTGCCTGATGCCCGATAAATGTTATTCCTATATGTGCACTTAGGTGTTGATCAGTTAATGCCAATTTGCTGGTGAGTACATGTGGTGCTTATTTTTCCATTCTTGGGATACTTCCCAAAATTTTTTGTCATCCTTAACCAAGGATGTAGCCATTAAACAATCTCCCTCTCTTCTCCCTTTCCCCAGGCCCTGGTACCCTCTATTATACTTTCTTTCTATTTTATTGTTTTTAAAAAATTTATTTATAATTGACACATAATAATTGTACATGTTTATCAAGTACAGTGTGAGATATCAATACATGTACACATTGTATAATGATGAAAATCGGGGAAGTTAGCATGTCAATTACCTCAAACCTTTATCATTTCTTTGTGCTGATAACTTTCAAGATCCTCTCTTTTAGCTTTCTTGAATTATATAACACATTGGGATTAGCTGTAGTCACTCTACTGTGTAATAGGACACCAGAACGTACTCTTGCTATCTAACTGCAATTTTGTACCTGCTGACCAACCTGTCCTCGTCATTCCCTCTTCCGCCCCTTCCACAGCCTCTGGTAGCCTCTATCCTACTCTCTACTTCCATGAGATCAACTTTTTTAGATTCCACGTGAGTAAGATCATGTGGTATTTGTCTCTCTGTGTTTGGTTTACGTCACTTAATATAATGTCCTCCAGGTTCACTTACATTGCCACAAATGACAGGATTTCATTTTTTTTTTTATAGCTGAATAGTGTTGCTTTGTGTACATACACCACATTTTCTTTATCCATTCATCCACTGATGGACACTTATGTTGATTCAGTGTCTTGGCTATTGTGAATAGGGCTGCAGTGAACATGGAAGTGCAGATATCTCTTCAGCACACTGATTTCAGTTCCTTTGAATATATACCGATTGGTGGGATTGCTGGATTATATGGTATTTCTATTTCCAATTTTTTGAGGAACAATCATACTGTTTTCCATAATGGCTTTACTAATTTACATTCCCACCAACAGTGTACAGGGGTTCACCCTTTTCTACATCCTCACCAGCATTTGTTGTTTTTTGTTTTTTTGATAATATGAGCATATACTACTTTTGAGTAAGTCGGATAACTTCTATTCTCTTTTAGAAGACAGAAAGCCTTGCGCAATGCTAAGCTTTTATCTTAAACTGAGAGTGCCCTGAAAAGATAGATAAATTGCCAGAAGGGCCACAGAGCAGTATTTTGAAACCAAAGTGACTATTTTGGGTACACATTCCCCAATATTTAATTGGTCCTCAAAAAAAATGTAACAAATCTTTCATCCACTAAAATGTTCACTTCATAGCTAGCTTATTTAGGAAGGTGAATAATATTGCTTCTAAGGAGGGTGTAATGTTTTTCTTTGAGAAAAATAAGTTATATTTACATCCCCTTTTAAAGTTTACTAGGCTGAAATGCTGCGAGCATGAGCAGAGGAGTAGAACTCCGAGTTCTTGGATGTTCATCTGTTTTTATGATTCACAAAAATACTTTAGGGGAACTCTTGGTCCTGCCTGTAGCTCTACCTCCGCCCGTCTTCTCAGTGAGGAGCAGTGGTGTTCTCGTCAAGCATGAATACTCACTAAGCTCCACGGTTTTCAGAAGAGCTGTCAACTCTACCCCCAGCATGATTGTTAAGGCACATAGGTTTGTGCCTAATGAACAACACAGACAGACTGTCTTGATATGGTTGTCATGCAATATTTTAAAAATTCAGTTGGGGGGGATTTTTGAAGAATGTGTAGTCTAGCTGTACCTTCTGATAATCTAAAATCCACCAGGTTAAGTCGTATCAGCAGAGAGCTGGCTGCCCAAACCTCCTACTACTGCATCTCTGAAGAGCTGCTTCACTGTAATTTTGGCATGATGACTTTAGCCCATATTGATGGCCAATATAAAAGAGAGCCATTTGAAACTGACAATTATGTCAACTGTAAGGACATAGTTGAAAATCTTGTTCAATATAGCATAGAACCTTTTCCATGTCCCCAATGTTTTCTCCAGCTCCCCACAGCCAAAATTGTTCCCTAATTTCTCAGGAGATGGAACAGATCCCCGGGCTACAATCCGCCTTCATCCAAATCTGTAGTTCTTCAATTGTATTAATTAAAAAATTATTTTTCCTCAGAGATTCTCTCTTCTGTTATTTATTAATGTGGATTTTCCCTCCCATTTTGCTGCTGTACTTTGCCAGGGGTTGGGTGTGCAGGTAAAGGGATAATTTGTTTCTTTTCCTCATTTTTGAGATTCATAAAAGAATATATTGTATTATCTCAGTTATCATTAAAGGTGTCTTGGCTGAATTGGTAGGTTAAGCTGTTTTTTTTGTTATTGTTGCTGTTTTCATTTTCATTTCTTTGATCAATTACTGAGGTTAATTTTTTCAAATATTTATAAACTGTTATATGTCTTCATTTGTGAATGTCATGTTTGTGGGCCATTTATCTACTGGGATCTTAATGTCTTAACACATTATACAACTTTGTCATATACCAAGGTCATTATTTTTGGTGTGATGTAATTATATATATTTTTCACTTTGTTGCTTCTAATCTGATAGGCTTATATTTTGAGAAATAGAAGGTTTGTATTTTCATGCAGTCAAATCTATTTATCTTTTTCCTTTGTGATTTATTCCATTGCTTTAATGCTAGTTATCTTTTCATGCAATTTTTAAAATATTTACTCCTTGAGGGTTTGGACATGGTGGTATAATTTTTTCTAGGCTTGTTCCATAAAAAGGCATACTAAAGTGTTTAAGGCACAAAAACACACAATGAGTATTTGTTGATATATTGATAAATTATACTTGTGGAATCTATGGAGTTTACATTTCCCTCAAAGTTACACTGCAGATTTTTAACAGAAACACATAACATTCATTTGCATCAGAATTTCCTTTTGGACACAGAAAATTTAAATAAAGTCATGTTTTTCGACAACATTAGCAGAAAACTGCTGCCTTATCAATATTCTTGGTTGGATAAGGGGAGAACTCTTTATCATATCTTTCAATATGCCTGGCTTACCAAAAATCACATCTCACTTGCGCTGAGGCTCCGGAGTCCAGCTTTACCACGTGAAGAATCTGGCAGAGAAATAGGAAAGGATTAAATTGTAACATGATTTCACATCTAGTGAATATATTTCTATCAATTTTTTTGTGCATGACGATGAGATTGTTGAGCCCGTTAGTATTGCATTTGGGATCCCAGAAGACTAACTCCCGGAGAGGAGAGAAATGCTAACGCTAGATAGAAGATTCAAGTCTTAACAAAACTGTGATTCACCAAGGGAGTCAGGGCGGGAAGGAGCCAATTGCTAAGGAGACAGCAGTAGAGAGGGAAAAAAATGTATTTTGCAATGAAAAACACTCACCGTATTGTTCTTTTTCCTCACTTCAGTATACTAGCTAAATGCAAAGAAATGGCAGTTTTACAGAAATTAGGGTCACTGCTTCTGGCCCTGTCTTAATAAAGCATGCAGGCAGTGTAAGCTAACATATATATTTTGATAAATATAAATATATGGCAAAATCATTATGTCATCTTCCCTACTACTGAGTGGTTTGTCATCATAACCTCTACATTTGAGAAGTGACTCTCTTACAATCCTAGAGAAGTTCTTATGGGCACCCCTCTTGCCCTTGGCCTCTCATTGACATACAACCCTCACCTCCTACCAGCTCCCTGACTTCCCCACTCTCGGCCAATGCCACAGCGCAAAAGGGCATCCCTGGTGCAGTCTGTCGACCCCAGTGGTGCTAGTTCCCTTAGGTGCCTTACTTCATGAATTTGCTCCTTACATGTTTCCTAGTTTTGGAATGACTTCTTGCTTCCAGGGGCCACCCTAATTGGGATTTGGCTTTTGGTTTTCCTCTGTGGTCTCAGCGATACTCTGCTGACTCCCTCTCACTTGAGTCTCAGCAACCAACCTGGCAGAGAAAAGAGGCAGGGTTCCTCAACACCTTATGGTTATCTTGGGCCTCAAAAACAGCACCACAGGGCAGCTTCTGTTCTTACGGTGTCTTGTAGCTCTGTCTCCCATCTGCCGTTAAGGGTTGGCTGCACACTGTTCAAGGGCAAAGGAGATATTCTGAATTTTTCATCAGTGGTCAGTTGCCCCTGCACCTTGCTCTAGTGTCCAGACTACTGTAGCCCTGGGCAGCTGCAACAAGCTGGACAAGACAGTTCATAACAAAGAGAGGCACCTTTCCTATAGCTCTGCGTTTCCAGCTAGTGTGTATGGTCAAGTAGCCCAAACTACTAGGTGGATACCTTTCCAGAGATGGCCTCTGTACTGAGTTGTGTCCCTCCCGAAACTCATGTCCACCTGGAAACTGAGGATATCATCCTGTGTGGGAACAGGGTCTTTGCAGATGTAATCAAGTTAAGATGAAGTCATACTGGCTTAGGGTGAGCACTAAGTCCATCATGGCCGGTGTCCTTATGAGAAGAGGGGAATTTGGACACAGAGACACACACATACAGGGAATGGAAGTGGAGCATCTATGAGCCAATGAACACCAACGATTGCTGGCAACACCAGAAACTGGAAGAGGCAGGGAAATATTCTTTCTCCCTTAGAGCATTCGGAGGGGGCATGGCCGTGCTGACACCTTGATTTCAGACTTCTAGCCTCTGGAACTGTGAAGAATAAATTTCTGTGGTTTAAAGCCACTCAGTTCATGGTAATTTGTGTAATGGGAAATTAATAGAGATTCCCGCAGCAGATGTTCTTCTGGAAAAATATGATTATTCAGTTCAACTGCAGATAACAAAAGCCATCCACGTGGTTGGCACAAACGGCTCCAGGGGCACACAGGCAGCCCCCAGGGAGGGGCGTAATGCTGGCACGGCCTGCTGTGGGAGGTGAGTGATTGTAATCCATTCGATGACTGTGGCCCATTTCAAGCCACTGGATATTTATGGCCATGTGGGAGTCTGTTGGTCTCATCTTAGGGCAAATTCTGCATGTTGCTGTATACACCACCTGCGTCCAGCTTAGGGGCCGATGGTGAAGAAATCTGACTTCCTTAAGCACCTCTGGAATATTGTCAATCTGGGTTTTATCTCTGACCTACCCTGTTATACTCATAGCTGAAGACTAGTTTATTTCTTTATTTTCTGTCTGTGGTTTTCCCTTCTCTTTTCTCCCATCTGAGGACAGAGCTGGTCTCCCTTTGTGTTTTCTCACCCAGGAAAATTTTGTGGCAGGGTGGAAAGCAGAAGTTGTCTAAAAAACTTCCTGGTGTTTTGTTTCCAAAGGCCAAAGTCCCAAAGGTGGACTTTGGGACTTGTAGAAAGCAGCATGGTGGCTTGGAAGAAATAGGACCAGAGAAGAATCTTCCCCAGACTGAAAGAAGTTCCCTGAGGCTGGGGGTGAGTGGGGTGAGAAGAGCAGCGGGGACATTCACGACTCTTCTGAGCAGCCTCCTAAGAGGAAAGCTGCATGGTGCATCCGGACAGGGAGGACTCATAACAACCTCCTCAAACACGTCCTTGCCCCACCCCAGACCGCCAGCTACAGAGAATTATGGAGAATTATGCAGAAATGCAGGGAGCATCTCAGCTGTCATAGTATGGTACATGGCCAGGGGCCAGAGAGACTCCTTACCATCTTGGCATTGAATCCCGGCAGAGCTTTCTATTGATGGGGAGACCCCGAGAATGACTGAGGCTTCCTGCTAGTATAGAAGAAGCAGGCTCACAATTGCAACTAAATTGATTTATACAGAATAAACAGATGTGGCATTTTTTTGCACATTTGAGTTTGTGGACTGAGATTCATAGCCCCTATTTTATTCTATCGGAAACTGATACTCAGAGGCACATGTTGCAGTGTCCACCAGTCACAGCCCATTCATTCTCCAACGAGTTGCCCACATCCAGAGATGGTATCTTCGGGCTTCCAGTAGCAGACACTGGTGGTCTCCTGCTGTTGCAGGGCACTCTTCGAGGCCTCCCACATTTGTAGTTATGGTTCCACACCTGCCACCCACAAACCAATGGCCAAAAAAAATATGCAAAATGGGTACTTGTCAAAAATCTACTCTGATTATACCTTTTTAACCACCTACCTGTCTACCTCAAAATGACATTTTTAGCTGTACGTTTCCACCTAGAATGCTGCTTTGGTCTTATTGCCCCTCCTCCTCTCTACTTCACAACACTATTGGCATTCTGGAGGGTAGCTAGTACCCTCCAGGGTGAAATACATGTGTCTTAGAAGGATCCTGAGGTCCATAAAGGGAAAGACCAAAATACAAAGTGGACCAGGTCATCAGATTGTGTCTGGCTCTCCTCTCAGTATAACTCCACCTGCCTGAGCCAGAAATGTTAGAATATTCTCTGGGATTCTTCAGTGTAAGGGAGGAGAATATCCCTATTGACTTGAGATCCCAATTGCTCTTCTTGTTATTGACTCTATATTGCTTTACCTGATGCACCAAAGACACCTTTGCCTTGACTCTGGTGATTGGCTTGATGAGAAAGAGAACAAGTGAGTGTCACAGGAGGTACTGGACTCCCAGTAAGGCAGCAGGGGCAGTCCAACAAGAAGAGCGCCTCTCATTGAAGGGATTAGGAGTCCCTCGAGGCTCTCCCCCAGGTGGCTCACAGAAACCCAATTGCTGTGGAATTGTGGAGTGGGATGGGGTGGTGGTGGTGATATTTGAACCCACATCTGCCAGTGACAACTTCTCTTACTCCAGTCTTCATTGAAGATGGTACGCAAAGGCGATTTCTTTTTATGTCCTAAACACGATTGCGGATATTGCCTGTATCACTACATTTTGGAATCAATTCATTCATTCATTTATCACAAATATGTCACCTTTTACATATCAGGCACATTTTTAGGACATGAGGAAGCCTTAGTAAAAAATACAAATGTTGTCTTAATTCCTTCCTTATGGATTTGACATATTTGAATGATTTCTTACTTTCTGAGGCTACTTATCCAGATTTGTTCTTTCGTCTCACCTCTGTGGAGATAGGGCCTGCTTCCTAGACCCCATCTTGGGAAAGAACCCTAGGTCTTCTGTAGGTTCAAGAGGAAATGCTTGACAAGGTCCTAAAGCACACTTACATAATTAGTACTTGAAGGTATTCATAAGGCATGATTTTTGCTATAGTTTCGCAGTGAATCTAGGGCTGAAATTGTGCTACCTAATTTATTTTTCTGGAGAAGAATGCTTCAGAGACGACAAGGACTTACAGAAGGATCCTTGCTGAAAAGCTAACAAAGGCTTCCTTCTCTTGACGCCCGAGAGCCAAAAACATTAATTCTGTTCTCAGCACGGCTGCTGCCTTAGCACTTCGATGATTTATGTAAAAGCCTTTTGTTGTTTCTCATAATATCATAGAAATTTAAGCCCAAAAAAGAAAACGGGAAAGAATAACAAAGACACTTCTTGGTGAGACAGCGAGAACATCCGGCCTCTCTCCTCAACCTTCACCCCAAATGAGATTTTTCTTTTTTTAATAAACGTTATGTACTTTCCCAGTCTTTCCACAGAAAAAAAATACGAGTGCTCCCTTGGGTACACTTTCTGTTAGGAAAGCAAATAACTGAAGGAGGCCTCTGATTCGAGAAAAGATTTTGTAAATATTTCCTAGAAAGACCTGCTTTACTGAGGTGAGGAGAGAGAATGAAAATGTGACATGGTGAGGGGAAGGTAGGCACTGTCTGCGGAGTGTTCTCCAGAAACACCCGTCTCCTCTCAGCCTGCGTTTGGCAGCTCTTCTCTGCCGTGCAGAATGGAGATCCCTGAATACCCCTTGAGATAGCTGATGGGCTTCTCTATGCCTCTTTTCCGTCATCCCCAAGATCTAAGTCCTGCCTGATAAGTACATTTTACTTTCACTCAACAATTACTTATTGAGCAACTACTGTGTTCGAGCTTAGTGCATTTGTGAATTTTCAAGGCAAGGCTTTTTTTAAAAAAATCATTATGGTTTATGGGCAGATATAAGGTGAATGTCAAAACAGTGCAGATGTTTAAAACTGAATTACCAGATCTGAGATAAGAGGGTTGTTAAGTATCAAATGGACACTTTGTTCAACAGCCCGCCAAAAGCCTTGGGTGAAGTATATGAATAGACATAAGTGCTGATTTACACTGAAGAAATAACATTGCACTGAATGTAGACAAAACAACTGATCATGGAATAGACTCAATATTTTCCAAAACAGTCAGTTATAAATGTACAGTGGTCCATGGTTGACATTTTCTAAAGCATCTGTTATGAGGTGTGTGAACTGCTTGTAAGGTCATGAACATACTACTCTGTAATAAGGGCATCATGGCCATGTAATTTGTGGGTGGCCACATGGAAGGAATCTACTTTTAAGACATGGGTCAAGATCAAGTTTAAATATTGCCTAAGAAGTCATTTGTTGATTTGTTCGTATTCATTGTTCAGTTGTCTGAGATGACATAACTAAGAAGTTATGGAGTTACAGATCCTGGATATGAAGAGGATACAGGTCACTGGCAGCATTTCAGGGCCTTGAGAGCATCTGAGATTGTATGAGGGACGTTTACTTAGCTTTTTCTGTCCCCTGTGGACTGGTCTTAGAAGACTTTGGGTCTAAATGCCTCCAATCCAGTGGGATTCATTCTTCCTTCCCTTGCTAATGTTCATTGAAGTTGCCAACCCACAGAAAGTCTTGAAGGGGCAGACTTTCAAGGTGAAGAATTTGGGTGTGGTTTCTCACTCTGATTTGTACCTCCTTACTCATCTCTTTTCTTAGAGATAAGCTGCGGAATGACAGGAAACATCTTGTCTCTTCACCTTTCCTTACAACATGATGAGCTAAGGGGATCCTTGCTATGTGAGTCATTCAGGCCAATGCTCTTTAGTTGAAAAGATGATAACTTGATAAGCAGGCAACTTATTGTTCAATTTGGACTTCCTGTTTCATATTTATGATCATGTGAGCAAATGTAATCAACTAATGTTCTGTCTTAAGAAGGACTGTGTAATATAAGTGCCTATAGGATAAAACGTGTAGGAAGCAACTTAAGTGAGGGGGTCAAAATCTATGGGGCAAAACCCAGCACACTTCCCTCTCCCCCTTCCTGCCACCGCCCTGCCCAGGGCCTCTCGAGAGGGATGGGGATGGGGTAGAGTGGTATTGTCGGTGGCAAGTTGCCAAAGCAGAAGAGAACTGACTAACGGGAAAGATCAGTGTCAGCAACTACTTTACAAGGAAATATTGTAATTGAAGGTCTTCATTGAAATTCCAGAGTTTTAAAGTCCATTCCTGTGTTCCAGCACTTCTGTAACCTGCGTAAAAATGACACATGGTTATATAAAAAGAGAGAGATGGGTGTGGTGGAAAAAACTCGAGATTAGGAAATAGAAAACCCAAGCTTTAATCCCACTTTTGCCATTCACTGAGTGTGTGTTGGTGGGGAGCTCACATCACCTTCCCGAGCCTGTTTTCTTCTCTGTGAAGTGAAGATAATAACCTCCACTTTATAGGACTTTTGTAAGCCTCAAATATGTGTGCAGCACTTTGTAAAATAGAATGTCCTCAAAATCTTAGATATTCTTATTCTCAATGATAACAATGGTAATGGTAAAACCTGATCTAGAGCATTTTTGAGACAGTTTTGTCTTACTGAAACATAGAAGTATCTTTTCTCTTAGGCTGCTATTTTGTTTAGACCAAACATGAACACCAACACTCACTTCTTGAGAAGTTTAATCTCCTCAACTTGTCAGCCTTGTGCAAAGCTTCAAATATTGAAGTCACACTAGCCGTGTGCAGTCGGCACAACAGCAGGGTTTCAAGACAGCCGTAGCATAATCGCAAACATTCGCCTTGATCAGGTCCAGACAAAAAGATGCCTGTGAAAACCAGAATAAGTAAGATAGCAGGAGTTAAGAAAGATTCCCAGTTTTGGAGCTGATATGTCCAAAGTCATGTCAAGAATCCAGTGTGTGAAGGCAAGTCCCAGAGCTGCCCACATGCACGTGTAATCCAGAGGATCTCTGCCTGGTTGGGATAAATCCCTGTGTGGTTGGCATCAGTCTTCAGTTTAGGTAAGTTGGAAGATTCGTTGTTTCCAACAATTGGGTTTCACGACTTCAGTCTTGATGCAGCAACCTAGTTTAAGAACAAGAAACATTTTCAGTGTCATTAGATGCCCCCACCATATTTCATGCTTGGTAGGACCACCCTGGCCCCCTCAGCTATTGGCTGAGATTCATTTTTTAGTGGAAATTATATTAAAAATAAGATAAATAAGAAAGGTCCTATTTTTTTCCAGGTATACTAGGTCTTGGCACATGTACTATAGGGGTCTGATAGATTTCAGGGTCAGTACAGGAATATATTTTCACATCGCTGGATTCAGTTTGGATAACACTGGTAAAAATCACTAGATGCCTAAGAACCAAATTAATCCTTTAAAAATACCAGTGTATCTCTTACTTGGATGATTTTCCTATCAGTTTTCTATCTTTTCTACTCCCGTAGAATAATCTATCAATAAGAACATACCATGGTCATAGAAGTTGGTTAAAGTCAAATATTTTGCATTTGACCTAAGATGACCGACTAAATAATTTAATAACTCTCTTCTTTTAACACATGGAGCTAATTGTTCTTCTCCTTGAGAGAAAGTTTGTTTGCTTTTTTAGCTGGCTTCTGTCTTTGGCCTTAGCATTTCTGTCACCAGCTGCCCAACCACCACTACTAAGCAGAAACGCTAGCCATGGCATTCAACAAAGAAGTGGCAAACCTCCAAGAAATATATTTCCTGCAAACACGCAGCCGAGAACATTAAAAATTGGGTAGGTCTGGTTTATGTTTGGTTCACCTCTAAATGTCTCATGTGAAACTTCTCAGTTGAGCGGACCAGTGATAATTCAGAAAAGTCACTCAAGAACCCTGGGATTACTGTTCCAACCTTCACCACTTCAGCCTTTGTCTTAGGTGATGGCTTAGGGTTTGCTGCCAGAGTACATCAAAGAATGGGGACTAGATTGAGGACAGTTTGCCCTGTCTTGAATCATTTGGTGAGAGCTCAGGAGGATTTGTTCAAATTCAGCTAAGTAAAACTCCTCCATTTCATCACCTCATTTGGATGGTATGAGAACCAGATGGGTTTGCACCCACTGCCTGATTGCTACTGTCTGAGGTAGACAATTGCAATTCTGCACATCTGTGCCGTGACACCAGGGAATGCCACGGCCCTTCCTTTTGCTCAGCAGACCACACTAGACCTTTTTCTAATTCATGTAAGAACGAAAATCCGTCATTCAAAAGGCACCTTGTCCTAGCCATTTGTAAATTAATTTGTTAATGAAACATTACATCAGGTTAGCACTTTACAGTTTACAAAGTGCTTTCATTTCCTCATTTAATCCTTAAAATAACCTTGCGAAATAGGCAGGGCTGTTGAAAGAAGCTAAACAGGGGAGGAGAAAATCCAGTGTGCTACTATTCCTGCCTTAAATATTTGGTGTTAACTTATATACGGACTAACATTGAATTATAGCTAAGTATAATATGTGTATGTGCCCCTGGAACATGTTTCCTCCTAAGGGGTTATCCTTCTCTGGACATAATTCATGGGGCACTGGATTTGCAGACATTTCCAGTCACATACCCATAACTGTATAGAAGAAGGACTTTTTGCTCTGGGAGTGGGAGTTAGGGGTGATTAGAAGAAGAGTTTAAATTGCAGGTTACAACACGACGCAATCTTAAACTATCATGTTAATTTTGAAAAAATATCTATATGTTTACGTTTGCCACCCAGTTTTGAGCAAAACTGGAATACTAGGAACATATGCTGTATTTATATGCAGTTGTGCATCTCAGTTTGAGAAACTTAGATTATTTAGCACATCATAATTGCTCAAACAAAAATAGTTTCCTTTGTTCTTTTTCATGTCCCACAAGTGCCAAGTGCTAAGAATATTAGAGTAGTATTGGGATAGATTTTTGCTTAGGTTGTTTGGGTTTTCATCTAGCATTTTTAGTTAAGATGGCCATGCTGACAGTGTGGCTGTTGCAGTGATGGTGAGCCGGTGTCTCCATGGAGGAAGAGCGGACTTCTGCAGGCTCTGATGATTTGGATGCAGTTTCTGTGAGTCAGGGGCCTGAGCTAGGCCTCCCTTTCAGCCCCTCACACGTGAATATGGTATCGATGCACCTCCCATAGCCCACAGAATCAAGCCCAAATTCCTTTACAAGGAAAACGAGGAAAGCCCTTCATTTCCTGGGCTTTGGCCTGTGTCTCTGTTCAACTTTGGCCACTCACACTTTTCTCTTCTCCAGGACATGGGTCCTTTTCGTCTTTGAGCACATGAGAATGTCTCAGGTCTCTGTATGTTTACCCATTTGCACATGCTATTCTCTCAGCACTCTTTTCCCTGCTAATGAGAATGGCATACTGCTCCTCATCCTTCGAGTGTTATTTCGAGCATGACTTCTTTCTATTAATTGCCTCCTGACCCCCCAGAGCAGACGGAGGGTGCCCTTCCCTTATGCCCCACTACACTTGTACGTCCCACCATGGTACCAACTGTCATATTTTTATTGCCTGTCTCTCTGTCTCCTGAGTAGGCTATAAAATATTTGAAAGCCAGAGCCATCTGTCATGGTGCCTGGCCCAGAGCAGGCACTCGAGTGATTGTGGAAGGAATGAAGGATGGACCACAGGACTCTGCTGCAGTCATTTTAAAGTGGCTCTTGTAGCTGTCATCCCAGAACAGCAGTAAAGAAAGAAAATATGCCTTTTCTTTGCTTTCTTCTCTTTGTTATAGGATATATTATTTCAAAAATTATACTTTTGAATATAGCATTCTTAAAAAGTGCTTTGGCTGTACTTTTTGGGCTTACTAGAAGCAGTATTTTGGTGAAATGCCAACAGGGATGTCATACAAGGATAGAGGATGTTTAATGGCCTTAAAGATCACTAAGTTATAACAAATCATAATATGCTCTTTAAGTTATCAATTAAGTGGCCTAATTAATTGATATTAAGACTTATAGGTTACGATAGAGCAGGAGAGATAGAGTTGTAGCAGATATAGTGTCATATAAATAATATGGGTTTTTTAATTTGGATTATGACTTCACTTTGTTGTTGTTGTTAAGGATGGAGTCTTTGTAACAAAGTAACTACTTTTTCTGAAATTGTGAGATATGTTAGAAATTCAATGACCTGATACAGGCTTGAATGTATGATTACAGTATCCCAACCAAGAAAGCAGGATAATTAGAAGGTCAGATTTGTGGATGTAGGTCAAGAGCCTGAGTCTATGACTATTCTCTGTAGTTATCAATGTTAGAGGATGTTTCAGCTCTTGTTACATGAAGCTCTAAAGTTAGGATTTTATCACTCATGCTTATCAGATGAGCTTCTTCAATCTTTTTGTTTTTCTTCCTCTCTCTTTCTTAAATTATGGATTAGGTTAAATGTCATTTAGGGGATTATTGAGAAAACCTAATGATCTAAGGTAAGCTAAATACCTGGAATCAAATTAAAGAAGGCACTTAATTTATGTGTTCAGTAATGGCATTGAATAACTCATGTATGTTCACATTTTCATTTCTTGTTACTCAGCAGCCAATTGCATGGGAAATTAGCTTGAGAGTATACTCTTATAATCCTACTTGATATATGGAGATTCACCTATAAGCAAATCCCTTGTGACCATAGCCACTGTGTATACAGTACGTACCTAAAGCATGTCAATGAAACCATATCCTCCAGGCAGATAATTTTGATCCCATTATTATGAGGAATTATAATGTATGTGATGTTAAAATCCCCCTCCCTCTTTTTATGTTTTTGATTAATAGAAGCATTTTTTTGTAATCATGCTGTATGGCGTCGAGTCTCCAAAAGGGGTCCTCAATGAATGATGTCCTAGGACATTCACATCTTTGTGTCGTCTCCTCCCACATTATGTCTGGCTGGTCTGTGGCTCCTGTTACCCACAGAATGCAACAGGAATGACCCTGTGCCAGTTCTGGGCTTAGCTTTTAAGAGACTGGCAGCCTCTGCTTCCTTCCTCTTGGAATAGTCACTTTTTGGGACCCCTGAGCCACTATGTAAGAAGGCTGGCTATCTTGCTGAAGAAACCATGTGGAGAGCCCTGAGCCTGAAGGAGAGGGAGAGGGGCTGTCTCTCAGCTTCCCAGTTGAGCTTCCATATGACTCCAACCCCAGGCAACATCTGATTACAATCTCATGAAAAACACCAAGAGAGATGGTCAGAGGACTTTTCTGGTCTATCCACTGAATTGTGAGACATAGCAAGTGATTATTGATGTTTAAAGATACTGGGTATTGGGATGAGTTGTTACATAACAATAGATAACCAAAATAGTATTGAAATATCAAGAATGCATCTCAAAATCTTTAGTCTGAAATTTGCTTTAGAAAATAATTGGTCTTAGTTTCCCACAGAGTTCAAATTGCTGTTGGACTTAAGTGCGTTGGTGGTATAGTGGTGAGCATAGCTGCCTTCCAAATTGCTGTTGGGCAGACTGAGGCTATTGGAAGCTCGGTTCAACCTAGATTTAAGGTGGGCCTTCTGTTGAAAAGATCCAATAGCTTGTTCCCAAGGGGCCTAAGAACCCCAAGATGACCCATGTAGTTCAGACATAAAAGATGCTTTCAGGAACTTCCCCACCCCCTCCTGTCCAACAGACTGACTGGCTTCAAAAATCAAAATCCTTTCTGACACTGTTTTGTGTTCCCCAGCCCTCATACTTGCAACCAAATCCCTTTTATCTTATTCTAATGTTCATAGTCTCCATCTCTGTCAGAAGTAAAAGGGAGGGAGGAAGGAAGGAAGGAAGGATAAAATATGCCAAAATTATGATTTTGTAAAATGATTGATCCTGCAAAGACCTAGGGATGGCTCTCTGGATGAGAAAGAAATAAAGGAAAAATGAAAAGCATGATTAAGGTGAATTAGCTCTTTCTTAAATCTCAGATATTTTCTCATTTCTTATAATTTTGGTAATGCTATATACTTAGAAAGCTCTTTGTGATTTTCAAAGGCTTTTTCACTTATAGTAGATCTTTCGATTCTATGACAACCCTGTAAATAAGCAGGACATTATTCCTCCTAGTTTAGAGACTGAGTTTAAAAATTATTATAATTTCATAGATATGTTACATGGTCATGAAAATTCTATTTGCATATTATTTGCAGAACATTTATATATGGTCACCTGGATTGATTTTTTTCCTTCAGGTTACTTTCAAGTTAAAATTTGATCAATGTTATTGATCAATACTCTTTTTAAATTAATTTTTTATTTTTAAAATTTTTATTTATTTTATTTCAGCATATATTGGGGGTACAAATGTTTAGGTTACATATATTGCCTTTGCCCCACCTGAGTGACTAAAGTTTGTTGAAGTTTTCATTCATCATTTATTCTTCATTTTTATTTATTTTTTGTCTTTTCTAGAAGAAGCAGCCCATGTTTCAGTAAAATCTCATAGGGAGCCACAATATACAAAAGTGATACTAGTGGAGCTGCTCTGGTTTCGCTGGGGGACTGAGGGAGTGGTTGGAGCCAGCTTCCTTTGGCTTGTCCCTTAGTTTCCTCTTCATCATTCTGCAACAATTCCTGGGGGAAGTTTTGTAGAACAAGAGCCATACTAATCCTTGCATTTTGATTCAATCCCAAACTTGGTGAACCGAATATGCTTTATTTGCCTTAAGGTTTCTTCCAGCAAACATCACTCATGTCTAATCCAACTTCGCTCTTCCTTTTGTCTGTATGGATTTTCTGTTTGCTTGAGCTCCTACTGGTGTCACTTGAGATTCTTGTGGGCTCACTTGTGGCATACAATGACATCTTTGGTCGGGATCAGCAGTGCCATACACCCATTTATCCATCCACTGACCTGTCCAAACGTCCATTTTTCTATCCACCCACCACTCACCCACCTGTCCATCTTTCCATTCATGTACCCTCCATCCATCCACTTACCTCCCATGCATCCATCCATTCATCCATTTTCTATTTACCCACCTTTGTCAGAGGTCAAACAAATGGAGGATAAGATATAAGATTATGGTGTATAACTATTTATCCATCTATCTATCCATCCATCCATTTATTCATCCATTAAATAACACAAAGAGTCTTCCCTCATAAAGCCTAACCATCAAGAATAAACTATGACTGTCATTGGGTTATGAAGTCATAAACAGGTAGGCATCATTACTTCACTGTATAGAATTATGCACGATAGAAACACTTTCATATTTTTAAAAGTAGATTAATCATAGTGCTATTTCTACTTTCCAGAGCTTCTGTGAGAATTCAAGAGATAAAACAACAGTATTGCTTGGAGCTCTCTGAAGAAAGACACCAGTGGAACAAAGAGTTCCACAACTAATGTGCTCGGTTACTCACAATTACGGCCTTAAAGCAAAAACCAAAGCTGATAATTCAAGTCCATAGTACTAAACTCCATAACTATCCTCCAGAGAGGAAGAAATGGAAGCAAAGTTGTGCCAAAAATGATTTATTCTGGTTAAAAAAAAAAAAGAAAATTATTTTTGGCTGTGATAGTTTTTCTCTGTCTGTCTCTAAGAATGGGGATAGTTGGCCATTATTGGTTGACAGGAAGAAACTGAAGCAAGCTGCTGAATTTACAAGTTGCTTTTTAAAATAAATTTTACAGCACAGGGAATTAGAGTAGTTTGTCTACTACTCAGGGCCACTGCTGAAACTTGGATACTTATAAATGCTGGGAAAAGGTGAGGAAATGAAGTAGTTTTTTAGGCTCGGATTCAGGAAAGAAACCGGCCCAGACTCTGGATGTAATGTCTGATAGGAAGCAGCGTATTCCCCTGCTACTTGTGGAAATGCCACTTGATAATGAGTTCTGACCCAATTTCTTTCCTCTTTGCAGCATAATAATTTCAATCACTGGGGACACATTCTGATGCTTACAAAATTGTTCTCTGAGATTAAACAAAAATCTGACCTAAGCTTACACAGCATCCCATCGTCACAGTATATTTTACTTAAGACGACACACATAGTGGTCACAATTGGCAAAATATGACATCACCCTAAAAGCAATGTCTATTAGGGTTTTCCTGGGACTTTTTCTTGGTTATGTTACGTGGTCATGAAAATTCAGTTTGCACATTATATGTGTGACATTTATATATGTTCACCCTGGTTTTTTTCCTCTCAGGATATATTCAAGTTAGAATGTGATCAATGCTATTGATCAATGCTATTCTAAGGCCTGACTGAAATTTGTTAAAGTTTCCATTCATTCATTTCTCTCCCTCTCTCCTTTTTTATTTTTTGTCTTGTTCAAATAGAAGAAGGGGAAATAGGGCAGAAACACCGAACATTTACACAGTAAGATTAGCTAAAAATCTTTACTGATCTGTGTTTTTTATAAGCTACTTTTCAGAATGCACAATGAGACTCCAATTTATGTGAGGGCTATAAGGTCAAATTTCAAAAACAGTCTCCAGTTTTAATTTGGATTCAATTGGAATAAAGAATTTGAAATGACAAAAAAAAAAATTACAAATGGGAAATGTTATTAGAACCAGTGGAATGTAGTGGAAAATGGTTGTATATGAAGCCAGGTGAGAGTTTAATTCTATTGCTCACTCTCATTACCTTTGCAAGTAGTCTAGTCTCAACCTTCTGAGCCTCCTTTTCCTTATCTGTAAAATAAAAGTGCTAATTAAATGGGCCAGAAAGACCACAGAAACCTTCCTCAGTTTAAAGATAGATAAGGATGATGAATCAGATCGGTTTCACATTGGATTATCAGCGAAAATAAAAGCAAAGAATATATGCCATATGCAGGACACAAAAAAGTATAACTGGATCTCTGATGCCGTGTGCTTATTCCCCAGTGAGGCCCACAAAAATCTGAGGTCTCACCTCCTACATAGAATGAGGAATCCCCCTTTACTTAGGCTAGCAGTGTGAGGGGTCACTCCCACACAAAAATGTTTGCCTTGATTCTCTAGCTTTTTTTCTGGACTGTTTCGCAACTGCTTTTATATTTCCTCTTCTATCTACCTAGTAGGTGTTGGAGTTGCCTAGAGCTCTAGCACCTTTCTGCCCCCACCCTCTAGGTGAGGTCTTTGGATAATCTCACACCATTTGACAAACTTAGTGTTCCTGTGGCTTCTACTCCCACCCTACATACAGAAAGTACTCATTTGTATCTCTAGCCTATACCTACAGCCTTGGTGTCCTAATGGAGACCTCTACTTGAATATCCCATGGGAGACTTGAATTGATTTAGTCCAAACACAGTCACTAAACTCAGTCCTCCTCAAACATATTTTAGTGAATGGAACCATCAATTGCCTCATTTTCTGAAGCCAGAAGTTTGGAAATCATCCTCGATTTCTTACTGCTTCTGTTGGGTTTAGGGTTATCTCTGTTTCCAGTCTGTCTCATACTCAAATTCATCGTATATTTCTGCCACAGTGATTTTTTTGTAATATTCAAATTAAATTACATGATTTCTTTGTTCAAAATGCTACTATGACTCTGCCTTACCTAAGGATAAATTCCAGATTTCTTTGTAGGACACATCAGACCCTCCTTCGGTAGACTGCAGCCTCTTCTCCTGTCATTGTTCCTGGACACCTCTGTGTGCAACAGATTGCTGCCTCCTTGGCAAATGAGTCCCAGTTCCTAGAACTCAGCATTTCCTCTCTCACTTATGATACTTTTAATTTTTTTCTTGCTCTTTTTGACTTAAATGCTCTTACCCTTTTTCTCACCATGGTAAACTACTTCGCAGCTTCAAAACTCACCTCCAGATCATTTTCTTGGGGAAGCTCTTCTAGATACCACTTGGTTGGACGTTCTGATTTCCTACAGCTCTCTTGAAATAATTCTTTCAAAGCACCTGTCCCACTATCCTGTAGGTGCTTGTTAATTTTTCTATCTCCCTTGTCAGATCTTACGTGAGCTCCTTGACAGCAGAGGCTCTTTCCTTGATTCATCCCTAGCCCCAGGCATAATGCCTGGCACACAGTAGAAGCTAATAGTGCTTTTTTTTGAAAGTGAATATATTTAAGAAAATTAAATGTATACTATAAAATAAAAGTGAGACTTCTCATGAATTGTTGTTTTGCCACCGTGTCATTATTAACATTTTGTTTGTGTTAATGTTGTATACCCAAATACATTGAAAGTCTGTGTGAGAATTACAGATGGTGATTCTTCATATCTCCTTGTGTCTTAGTCCAAGTTCTGCAGAGAAACAGAACCAATATGATATATATATAATATATATAGAGATATTTATTATAAGAATTCACTACATGATTATGGAGGCTTAGATGTCCCATGATCTGCCATCTGTAATGTGGAGAACCAGGAAAGCTGGTGGTGTAATTTAGTCCAAGTCTGTAGTCCAAGTCTGAAGACCTGAGAACCAGGGGGGCCTGATGGTGAAAGTACCAGTCTGAGCTCAAAGGCTTGAGAACCAGGAGTGATGATGTCTGAGGGCAGGAGGAGATGGATGTCCCAGCTCCAACAGAGTGAATTTGTCTTTCCTCTAAGTTTTTATTCTACTCAGGCCTCAACAGATTGGATGATGCCTGCCCACATTGGTGAATCACTCTACTGATTCAAATGCTAATCTCTTTCAGAAACACCCCCACAGAAATACATGGACATAGTGTTTTACCAGCTATCTGGGCACCCCTTAGCCCTGTCAAGTTGACACATAAAATTAACCATCACACTTTGTTATAAGCAAAGCAGGCTCTCAATTTTTCTTTTTGATGAATGAATGAATGTTAGATGGCTGAGAAGGAAGCAAATAGACAAAATCATGAGCTTGCAAAGCCTCAACGGGCCATTGTCAGTTTCCTTTCCCATTGCTACAGCAAGTGAGGCTGTGTTAAAATGAATTTTGCCTACAGTTATTGCCCAGCTCATCTGCTGATGCTGCAGTAGTAGATGGAGTAGATGGAGTAAAAGGTAGAGAGCAACTGTAGGAGAAGGAGAAACAAAAGTACAGACTAGTAGATACAGGCTTTGTTAATCCAGCGTAGGTTATAAAGAAAACATTTAGAGCAATATCATTTCAACAGAGGCAGTTGAGCAGAGACGGAGGGAGATCGGTCTTCCCGAGGTGTGTCAATCAGGCTTTCCTAGGCTCAGTTTGAGCCAGCCGTGGAGGGGTGTGCAGGAAAGAGAAAAGGAGGCATGTTGGTAGGACCCTGCAGGAAGCTGCTGGAGCCATTACCCAGAGCACAGACAACATAGATAATTCACACTGTAGGAACATTTTCACTGATCTTTTCAAACACAATTAGGTGGATCTGAAACAGAATTTTAAGCCCTTACAACACCTTGACATCAGAAAACCATGAGCAAATAAAATTACAAAATCAAAACACAATTCTAAGGGATTCTGCGTGATAATGCCTTTTTCAATAAATGCTGCAGAAAGAAAACTGTGTGTGATAAACCATACCATTTCAATTTTCTCATCAGGGATTTTATATCCATATGCTTTTATGTATAAAAATGTGATTATAAAAAGAGCTCTGCCACTGAGACTCCTGGATCCCTGGTAGGTGTTCATAGGGGGACCAGGCACAGTGGAGCTGCCGGGTCTGTGCCCGGCTGACTGCATTTCTTGATGACACTTTGTAGAGCAGGGAAAGCTCTGACACTCACCCCCCCTCAAAAGACTGTTATTTGTGTTAGATTCTTCCTTGCGGGATTACTCCTTTGTGTTAAGGTATATTTCTAGAAAGTTCAAGTTAAATTACAAATACGTTAGTAGGGTTAGCAGCACATTAATCCAATTATAAGCACAAAGACGTTAATGCAAACTTTTATGAAATGCATTTTATAGAATATTACTTCTCAGAGACATTATATAGACAAAGGGATCTACAGCCAGAGAAGCTTGGCAAAGCCTGGGTTAAATTCTTCTTGCCTCTCCTCTTCCAACTCTTCTCCTTTCTCCTCTTCTTCCTTTCCCTCTCCTGCACCTCTTTCTTCTTTTTCAGCTTTCTTCTTCTTCTCTTTCTTCTTTTGTTAACTATGAATTTTGCAAAAGCTTTAGTGTGTGTAGAGTGAACTTTCAAGAAAAGAATATAGTCAATGAAGTGCAACTTAAGCATGAAAAGTTTTCTATTTGTGAATTCAGAGAAACACATTTTGGAAAATCCTGTCTTTGCAACAATTAGATTGTCACATGTGGAACTTGAGAAGCGAGATTTCAGAAACCCAGGTCCTCATTTTTTTTTCTCCAAAAATTTTATTGGGGGAAAACTACAAAGCATTTACAGTACAATGTTTACAGTCACAATTTGTAGTGAGCTGATTTCCCAAAATATATTACCACTCAAGTTGACTTATCTTGTTACATTCAAAAACCTACTCTGTCAAA
>CAUYRT010057981.1:0-17843 GCA_963574885.1 Lepilemur ruficaudatus | reverse complement strand
CTCCTGCCACAGCCTCCCAAGTAGCTGGAACTACAGGCATGTGCCACCATGCCCAGCTAATTTTTTCTATATATTTTTAGTTGGCCAATTAATTTCTTTCTATTTTTTAGTAGAGACAGGGTCTTGCTCTTGCTCAGGCTGGTTTTGAACTCCTGACCTTGAGCGATCTGCCTGCATCGGCCTCCCAGAGTGCTAGGATTACAGGCATGAGCCACTGTGCCCAGCCTCATTGCTTTTTTTATTTAGGGAAAAATGTATTTTATTCATTTAAATGACATCTATGGTAACATTGCATCCAAGTTTGTACAGACAACATTGGTGAATATGCCTAATGCATGTTAATAAATACTCAGACAGCAAGAGATCACTACTCCCCATTTTGAGATAAGTGGAGATTTATTCTGGTCATACTTAATAGCTGCAGAAGTGTGATTCTGAATGACGTGCCAACTAACTTTAAGGAGTGTAAGTAGCGCACCAGGAGATACAGATGTTAAAGGTGACGGGTAAGAAAGCTGAGCCTGTTTTAATGGTGGGGCGCGCTGGTCTGGAAGGGGGAGCGCTTAGGCAGGGAGAGGTAGAGGAGCAAACAGAAGACGAAGGCCAACTGGAGTCAGACACATCATTAAACTTTTACCGTGCGTGCCCCACTCCGGGACGGGTGCTCTGAGAGATATTAGAGACCCAAAAGACTAGTTTATAGTCTAATTAGAAAGACAAGCCTAATACTTATAAAGCCATTAAAGACAACGGCTAGACTGCATTGTTTATAATTAGTGCTAAATAGTGAGATCCAGATGAGTGCTCTGATCACAGTCTAGATTTTAAATATTTAAAGATGCTTTGGGTATATATGGATGTATTTTTTAAACAGAGTTTCATTAAGAATTCAAATCGGCTAAAAATAAGCCAGGGTGGAACACTGGAATAAGATGACAAATTTTGGTGTGTGTATGATTTTATGCATAACCTCTTGGTAAGGATGTTCCAGGAGATTAGCATCTGGGCCAGGAAAGACGCGTGAGTGCTTCATCTGTAAGATCAGCAGACAGAGTGCTGAGGCCTCTTTTCTCCCAGGAAAGGCTTGATGGGCAGCAAAGATCTATAAGACCTCGGGCCTCAGGGTGCAGAGGCTGTTAATGGATTTACTGGGGGCAGGAGGGGGGAGCATAGAGTTTTAAGGAGCTTGGATGTAATGGGCATTGACACATGACAGGAAGGTGTACAGCTAGAAGCTGCTGCACATTCTGGGGCCCGTGGGCCCGGGTGTGGGTGCGGCAGTGAGTTCAGGCCGCCCAGCCTTTCTCCTGGCTTCTAGACTCTTCATATCCTAAACCTGACCCAGCCATAAAACTGCCACTTATTCAGGAACCAGAGAGTGTAAGATTAGGATTTTTTCCCCCGATTCCAAAGTAATCGAGATGAGATACTTTGAGATAATGATGAGATAATTTAGCAAATGCAGAGTCAGAGGAGGATATAAAAGTTACCTGTAACTTTCCTTCCGCTATGGTTGCCAAATTTAGTAAAGAAAAATAGAAATGCAATACTGGGAGATATATACATACTAAAAATTTATTCATTGTTCATCTGTGATTCACACTTAACTGGGCACCCGCTATATTACCTGGCAACCCCACCTTCAGTGGTAACCACAAGAGCTGGCTCCACTCGCCACCATCTCTGAATCTCCTTTGGCCGTGATGCTCTTCCTTTACCACACTGGAGTCTGTGCCTCAAACCAAATTTATCTGAACAGCCCTGGAAGTTCTGGGGTTTCCAATGCCACTGTCTCTCTTAGAAGAAGCCCCACCTCCCACCCAGCCTCCCGCGGTTTTCAGCAGCATCTCCATGTCCTAGGAAGGCTGGATTTGTCCTGGGCACTGCCCCTCTGCGGGCACCGAGAGAGTGGGCTTGGGGTGTCTGTAGAAGGCCCTCATTTCCAGGCCCACCCAGTGTCTGATGCCGCCTGGTGCCAGCTGAGTCAACACCATCCATCCCCCTGGGAAGAAGCAGAGTCCCTTGCCCCTGAGCCAGACGCCTGACCCAGTTCACTCCCACTAGGCCACAGCCAGCCTCCAACATGTGGGCAGACTGGTTCCTGATTCAGCAACTTTTAGCGTGACCAGCGCCCACACTGCCAAAGAGGAAACAGACCCAGCCTGCCTTTGGCCCTACATGTTCTCTATCCAGTCCCCAAGCTGGTCTGGGGCCTGGGCTTCTGCAGCTCCATCCCTTTGGAACACCTTTCTGTCTCCGTCCTGCCTCCAGGCTCCATAAATCTCCTCTTCAAGCCCAGGCAGCCTTCCTCAGTCTCCATCTTCCCACGCCCATGGTGCTCCCGCCAGCTCCCCCGGCGTGCAGGGCCCTCGAAAGCCTGCTCAGAAAAGGGGCTGTGCAGGGTTCATGGCCTGTCCAGTGGTGGGTGGGGTGGAAATAGGGGAAGGGGAATGAAAGACAGGGAGATACCACCAGGGTTATTTTCTCCTTTCTCTTACCTTCTAGATGAGGCAAGACCTATTTATTTTGTTTTTAAACAGAGAGTATTTGGGGCACTCCAATGCCTTGCCACATCCCTGCCTGTGACCTCTGTCTATATTTCTCGTATCACCACTGTGTTGTGCATCTCCCATATATTGGACAAATTGTTTATTTGTTTTGTTTTGTTTTGTTTTCAATAAATAGCTGTGCTTCAAGAAAATTTATCTCAGAATACCATTTCCTTTTACCAATTCTAGAAAGACAAACATTGCTGAAAACCCAGCTAATCAATAAGGCTAGGGGAAAAAACCCCACTTAGGGTCATTCCTAAAGCCGTTCCTGCCAATTCTGCATTCAAGATATTGACACATACAAGTGCTTAGTAAACCAGAGCTGTTCTCCCACTGAATTAAGCGGGTGCGCACTAAAATAATTACCTAATTTCACGGGAACATGCTATCGACCTCAATCCAAATTCAATTTTGTAGACACTGGGCATTCGAGGAACTATTCCTAAGTGTAATCCTTTAATCCACCTTAATCTCCACCCCCACCTCATTTGCCTGCTGAAATGGAAAAGTCAATCATTGTTGCTGTGCACCAGCCAAAGCTAAGCAGGAGATACTCCATCCCTCCCAGGAGGGGCTGGCCAGGAAAGGGTTAATTCAGAGAGGGGAGTTCAAAGTAGCCCCAAAGTGTTGAATGCATTCGCTCCTGATGCATTTAGAGTTTAGTACCACCACCACCAACAAACTAAAATAAGCAAAAGAGTGAACAGTTTGGTACAAATAACTACTTCTATGACACCTTTTATTTTTTCTTGTTGTCTTTAAAAATTACAATGATGCACCTGCTCTTTGTTTTTTTTAAAAAAATGCTCAAATCATACAGAAGTATATAAGTAAAAAGTAACCATCATTCTTCAACTGAAAATTAAAAACAGGCTGGGCGTGGTGGCTCAAGCCTGTAAGCCTAGCACTTTGGGAGGCCCAGCGAGGCGGGAGGATAGCTTGAGGCCAAGAGTTTGAGACCAGCCTGAGCAAGAATGAGACCCCATCTCTACAAAAAAAAAAAAAAAGAAAGAAAAAAGAAAAATTAGCAAGGCATGGTGGCACACGTCTGTAGTCCTAGCTACTCGGGAGACTGAGGAAGGAGGATCTCTTGAGCCCAGGAGTTGGAGGTTGCAATGAGCTATGATGCACTCCAGGCTGGGTCACAGAGTGAGACCCTGTCTCAAAAGAAAATGAAAAACAAAAGGACCATAGTTAAGTATAATTTGAAGGTATCCTTAGACCTGAGGTTTTCAAACCACAGTGGACTGACACCCTCATGCCCAGATATATCAATTGGTAAATAAGAACCAGGCCTTGGACCGTCATAGAGGAAGGTGAGCTGCATCCCTGACCCTCTCCTTCATTGACTTGTTGCTGTTTCCAAGTAGAAATAAATATTAGGTGTTTGAGGATATCTAAAAGAGGCAACGGTGAGGAGAGCGGAAGCTGCTACTCAAGACCAAGGCCAACTCCGAAGGACATCCTCGATGACACAAGACTGCGAGGCACCTGCTCCCTCCGGCCCCCTCTTCCCTCTCCACCCACCCCCGCAGCACCCGCCCTACACAGATCCCTGACGGGAGCCCCAGGGCCAGGCACCACATTCTTGTCTTGCCCCGATCTACCACCTCCTGCTGAGGACTGGGCACAAGTTATTTAACTTTTTGGACCTCGGCTGTGCTGTGTCAAGCAGAGAAGATAAATATTTTATATTCTTAAAGGCAGGGGGTGTATGGAAAGAATGTGCGCAGTGGCCCTTGAGAGAGAAGAGAGGGGACAGGGATCAGAATTCATAGAGGGACAGGCTGACAGTGGACCTCTCTGTAAAACGCCCCCCCCCCCCGCTCCCCAGCACTACAGGAGGGAGTCCCGACACCCCCGGCCCTTCACAAGCCCGTTCTCCACTGCCAGCCTGGGTGGATCTCTGCTTCACACCGGAGGTATGTGAGCTTCTTTCAGCTCCTCTCTCAGGACATGCAGTTGTGTACCTGCATCTGGATTTGGGGCTTCCCGAAAAAAGTCAGCCAACTGGCAGCAGAGGGCTACATTTCTGGGTGCTGCCAACAGGCTGGAGTCTGGCGGCTACTGCATGGGCTAGACAAGGCCTGCGTTTCCAGTTCACGCAAACTCCCACTCACACGACATCTGCACTTCCAACCAGCTTCTCTTAGACCATCTCTGTGGACCCCAAAGTTTGAGGCCACTGACTGTCCTACCCCATACCAGGCACATGGGCCATCCCTGCTGGAATGAGAATAGGACTCTCACCATGGACACACCAAGCCTTTCTACTCCAGTCTTCAACTCCAGAAACCAGAAGAGCCGTGCTCCCACTGGACAGTGACGGTGGTCTTCTGGAAGCTCCAGGCCTGTGGCAGGAGCCTCTGTCTGGACCACCTGTTCCCCAGCCTCCCCAGCCCCTCTCCCAGCAGATACCACAATTATTCCCCAAATTGACCTTCCATCATGAAGTTGCGGTTGGGCTGTATTTCCATCAGTGCCTCCTCCCCATCTCCTCTGGGAGGGCAGCTGAGATCCTATCGCTTGTGAGCTCTCAAGGACCAGCTGAAGCTCAGGCCCTTTTAAGCACCTGTTTTTCCAGGTTGCCTTTTCCCCTCCTATGGGTTCTTCACTAATTTCTCCCCCTGCCTCCCCAGTTCTGCCGGGAGTTCGCGACTCTCCCAACGAATTGGGTCCCAGGCAGGAACGTCACAAGAGACCGGAAATAAAGGAGACAGAGACAAAGTATAGATTAAAGTGATGGGGAAATCAGGGGTCCTCTAGCACTTCCATGAGCCAGGAGGCCATGAGTGGAATCCCGCATCAATATTTATTCTTTCAGCAAACAATTATTATCAGTCACCGATTTACATGTACATATCATGAGTTTAAGTTTCAAGATCTCGCAAAGCAACAATAAACTAGCTAAGTATACACAAGTTAAAGATAAAATTGTGAGTCAGCAGTAAAGTGTATAATCTAAACAGGAAGAAAGAGACCAGTACTTCTTTCTACTTTAACTAGTTCTTCATTTACAGAGACATGAAGTCAGGAGAGAGAGAGGAACATTGCCTCTGGCTTAGAATAGCAAACTGCTCTTATCTGCTGGGCTGACATCCTTTGATCATTCTCTCTGCCTTAGGGTTATAGGCTCAGGTCCGTTTGTAGACACCCAGGCTGTGGCCCTCAGGCTTCCAGGCAGGTCCGTTTGCAGACATCTGTGATCAGTGGAATGCCCCCCTCAAAGTTGAGCAGCTTTTGCTCAGTGAACTGACATGTCCACAGGTTGCTCTTTGGCAAAGTCCTGTCCCACTCCTGGGGTCCTCATGTCTTGACTCTAACCCTCAACACAATTCTAATTTTTTTTTTTTTTTGAGACAGTCTCACTCTGTGAACCCAGGTAGAGTGCAGTGGCATCATCATAGCTCACTGCACTCTCAAGCTCCTGCGCTCAAGCCTTCCTCCTGCTTCAGCCTCCTGAGTAGCTGGGACTACAGGCACACACCACCCTGCCCAGCTAATTTTTCTATTTTTAGTAGAGACATGGTCTCCGTCTTGCTCAGGCTGGTCTCCAACTCCTGATCTCAAGCGATCCTACTGCCTCAGCCACCCAGAGTGCTGGGATTACAGGTATGAGTCACCACACCTGGCCCCCCAATTCCTACATTTAATTAAAGGCTGGAGAGGTATCATTTGAGTGACTCTGAGGACCACCCACCTCACTCCTTTTGGAAGGCCACAGCTGCATGGCTATGACTGAGAGCAGGTCAAACTCCTCAGTGTCCCAGGAGGAGGGTTGGGCACTTCAACTTCAGGACAGTGGTTCTCAAACTTGAGTGGGTGTCAGAACCACCTGGAGGCTTGTTAAAACACAGCCCCTCGAGCGCCACCCCCAGAGCCTTTGGTGCAGTAGGGATGGGGTGGTGTCTGACGATTTGCATTTCTCACTAGTGCTGAAGTCAGGCTGGGACTGTTGGTCCAGGGAACACACTTTGAGAATCACTAATCTTGAGTCCTCCAGAGAAGCACAAGGCCAAAAGAGTCCTCGTCAGACACTCCCCCAACCTTCTGGCACAGAGGGCTTCCCTGCAGGAAATTAGGGTCCTTGGCACCTGCAGGTGCAGCCATGAGGAAGATTCTGGGCTCTGCTCACCTGCTCTCCCTATCTGCCTCCTGTTTCCCCTCCTGCCCCTCACGGTCCTTCTCTCCCCACTATGGCTCCGTGTCTGTGTCTCTGGGCCTCGCCACACACACGTCCCCAGTGATGAGCTGGCACTGGATTTGTAGAGCGCACTCACAGCCATCTGGAGACACTGGGCCACCCTGACTGACATATGCTAAAATACGGGCGGCAGAAAGACTCTGGGCAAAGAGACCAATTTGTTAATTTAATTGAGTCGCAAACAAGCAGGAAGCCAACGGGGTTTGTAGGAAACCTATTAGGTGTTCTTGTGATCAGCCACCAGGCTGGGTCCTGAGCTGAGGCTGGCCTCTGCGGGCAACTGCAGGAGGGGACACTGGCCTGTCCTGCCTCGGGGCTGCCCCACTGTGCAGGGAATTAGAGATGCTCTGGAGGGCTTGCCTGGTGCAGTGGATGCCATTAGTGACCCCCTCTCCAGCATCCCCCAGAGTGTACGATCCCTGCGTCTCCAGACTCACCCTTGGGTGAAGGAACACCACCTGCCCCTGCTCCTCCCCCACTCGGGATCAGCCCAAAGCCAAGGACTGATTGACTTGAAACCTAAAAGCCAGGCCCCTTAAAAAATGTTTGCCTGGGATGAAGGACTTTCATCGCTAAAACTGGGACAGGGCCGGGCAAACCAGGACACTTGGTCACGCTACCACTTCCTCATGGTGATGCTAACGTTGCTGCGCAATCTGTGCTCTAGAGCTCCTGACGGGATCACATTCCCACTTCCCACACCCTGGCTGAGCTCCTTACCGGCATGTCCTGCTTCCCCTGCTCCTGGGCACACTCACCCATCAGTCGTGTGTGCTGAATCCTTGCCTCAGGCTCTGCGTCTCATGAGCCCAGCCAAGGATGCATGTCCCACCCCACCCTCCCTGCCAACGTAAACAAACTACAAACAAAGGGGATTCTTCAGCACTTCTAATGGTTCTGAGGATAAGGAACATTCAAGGGCAATAGTAATAGTAATGATGATAGATATTTGTTGATTTCCAGGCACCTGTTAGCTGCACTGTGATGCCCCTAACTCCAGTTAGTCATCAAAGAATCTGTGCCTTTGTCGCACAGAAAGCCAAGGGCTTGGGGCCAGGAAAAATCATCGTTCTCTACCTTTGTGTTGGGTACTTAATAGGTGGTCAATGCTACTCTAAGCACTTTGAGGGAAAGAAAAATCAGTTCAACATAGGCCTCGGCCTCCTGTGTAGCTGAGACAGTCGTGGGGGAGTGCTGGGGCGTGCTGAGGTGGGGAGGAGCTCAGAGGAGGGATTGCCCAGGGCCGGCTGGGGTTGTGGGCTGGGAAGCCTCTCAGAGGAGGGACCTTGGCTGGGCTCTGAATGGGCCAAGAGTCACAGGAGATGACAAGGAGATGGCAGAGGTGTCCAGGATACCGCAGCCTAGGCAGGGAGGCATGGGGTGTGTTTGGGAGTCAGGGAGGGGGTATTTTTCTAGAAAGAATGCTTGTGTAAGGAAGCAGGGAATGGGATCTAAGGACCTGGGATCAGCGCTCAGGAGTTGGTGCTGTGTTCTGTGGACAGAAGAATGAGAATGGCTCCCTGCAAACTGGTCCATTTGGAGAAAAAACAAGTGGGTTCGAACCCCCTCTGCTGGCTGAGAGCATCACTTTCTTCCCTGAAGGATGCAGGCTCCTGATTGGTCGGGTCTGTCGGATCTGTCACACAGGGAGAGGCACCTAGACAGGCCTTGTCTGTTCCCTCAAGGTGTAACCCCTCCCTGCTCCTGGGCAGGTCACCACAGAAAAGATGTAGGATCATGCACAAAGAATCCTAAACAAGAGCCAGTCTCCCCTGCCCTCCTCCCTCTTGGTACCTCTGATCTCTCATCTCTCCAGACCCGCGTTCCTGCTGACTCCAGGCTCTCCTCCTCCCCTTCCCTGTAACTATGGCTGCCAACTACCCTGCTGGAGAGAGACAGGCCACATGGAGGGCCAGAGAGGAGCCCTGGAGGCTGAGCCAGTGGCCAACTGGGCCAGCTGTGAGGTCAGCTTGGATCCTCCAGCCCCCGCCGGGCTGCCCCCACTGACACCACGTAGAGCAGAGGCGAGCTTTCCCTGCCGAGGCCTGCCCAAACTGCAGAAGCATGAGCAAATCAGTGGCGCACAGGACAGGGGACAGAGCAGGATGCTGGGAGTCAGCCTCCACTGTGGTCTGATTCCCGGCCCTGCCATTTCACGAGAGCAGCTTACTTTAGGAGAGCGTTCGCTAGGGCCAGGCTTGTGCTGGATAGCTTGCCCTGCAACCTCACGGAGCGGGCGTGAGATGGTTATCCCCATGTTTTCAATGGAGAGAGTGAGACACGGGGAGTTAAGTGATTTGCCAAGGTCCACAGCTAGTAAGTGGTGAAACTCCATCCTCCCCCAAGCCTGTCTGAGTTCAGAGTCCAGATTCCTAGCTGGTCCTATGAGCTGCATGACCACACCAAGTCATTCACCTCTCTAGACCTTCCTCTTCTCAACTGTGAAATATAGACAAAAATATGGAACTGGTCGGGGGTGGTACTTTACAAAGATTAAATGAGATGGCTCCTGTATGCCCTGGGCACTGAGCAATTGCTCATGAAATGCTGGCTCCCCTTCCCCTGGTGTGATGTAGAAACAATGTCCCAGTCCCCTCCCAACAAGCACTGTCGAATCCCGAAACCTCAAGTCCTAACTTATAAATAACAGTGGCACACTCACCCACAAAAACTTTGCTTAGACTATAATGCACCAGAAACCCTGTGCATATAATGTCGGAATAAAGATATTGATAGAAAATGACAGTGATGATTAAACAAAAATTATTAATAAATAAGAAAGGACTTTTATTTATGATCACAATAGCATCAGCTTGCAAAGAATGAGGCGCTGAGGAAGGGCCGTGCTAGCCTTGACTGCAAGCTTGAGAAGACCTCCAATGCTGCCTGCTGATTTGGACAATTGTTGCTGGCTGTTCTGATGGAGGAAAGTGAACTGGTCAAAGATGTGCATCCTAGCCTTGAACTTCATCCTCCGCATCTTTCTGCCCCCTACAGAGTGGCTGGCAGGGTTGCTCTGAGGATCCACTATCACTTAGCATGGCCATGAACGATCAGCGGTTCTCCCAGAGAGCCCTGTAGCAAGTTCTCCATGAAAGCTCAGCCGTGCTGGGCCTGGTGTGTACAACGATGGTTTAATGTACATGATCTAGAGCACAGCTGCATTAGTTGTTAAATTGTCTCCTTACTAGACTTCATTATGATTGTGTGTTTGTTCACTTGTGGCTGGCTTTATAATAAGTCTTCCCTAATCTTTGACATTCCAATTTACATTTTTTGGTTAGTTTTAAATGTGGTTCATGTTCACAGAAGTATGTCACACTCAATTGATCCATTTCTTGAGAGATCAGAGTTTATCTTCTTTTTGTCGGTTTTATAACAATATTTTCAGGTGCGTTTATAAACCTCCAGCATCCTCACAATGACGCCATGGCTTAGTTGCACGCCATATTTCTGAATTTAGGTCATCTTTTTTCATGCTGAAAGTTTGTTAACAGTAGAATAGATAAATAAAATGTGGTTGATTCATAGAGCAGAACAGTATACAGGAAGAGAACTGAGCAAACTGTAGCTACACTCAATGACATAGATGAATCTCACGAGTACAATGTTGAATGAAAGGAAGTCTGTGCAGGAGGATATGTACAGCGGGGATTCCATGATGCACTCCTGGGTGGGAAAGAGGGATGAGAAAGATGAGGAGGGATTACTGTAAGATCATAGGGACAGACATGGAGACTTTCGTAGCATTGTCAAGGTTCTATTTCTTGACCTTGAGGTGGTTATGCATCTGTTTGCTTTAGAATATTTTGTTAGGCCATACAACTAAAAGGTTGAAAAATAACCACTGCAAGATACTGAATTGAGTAGGAATTTTGCAAAGGCAAAATTCTATTCCATTTGCCAGTTATAAGCTTCCTGATTTATCATTTATATTTCTGAGTTTGCCAGTTAAGCTTAGCTGAAATTCATCCAACACCAGATAAATCTGAGGGTGAGGACTTCACAATCTGAAAACTGCAGAGTCGTGTTAGGTTTTGCTACACTACAGGCATTGCGCTAGGTGGGTGTCTTAGTCATCCTATTGGAGAAACAGAGCCATTCTGTAGTCATCCGTGTGGAAAAAGAGAACCAATAGGGTGTGAGTATATATATAGAAAGAGATTTATTATCAGGAATTGACTCACATGATTATGGAGGCTGGCAAGTCCAAAATCTGCAGTGGACCAGCAAGCTGCAGACCCAGAATTGCTGATATTCCAGACTTCCGTAGAACTGGGAAGGGCCAATGTTGAAGGTGAAGTTCAAAGGCAGTCTGCTGAAGAATTCTCCCTTGCTGAGGGAGGCCAGTCTTTTTGTTCTATGCAACTGATTGGGTGAGGCCCACTCACATTAAGGAAGGCAATATACTTTACTCAAAGTTCACTGATTGAAATGTTAATTTCATCAAAAAACACTCTCATAGAAACACCCAGAATAATGTTCAACAAATATTTGGGCATCTCATGGCCAATTGTTTACACGTCAGCTTGGTTTCTACTTGATTTACTGCCTCACAAATTGGTCACTCTGACCCCCATTCTGCACAAAGCACTTAAATACCTTGTCTGTGGTTGCACAGCTGGGGAACAGCAGAGGCAGGAGTTACATCAGAGTCTGTGTGACATCAAATAGTAGTGGCCGGGCGCAGTGGCTCACGCCTGTAATCCTAGCACTCTGGGAGGCTGAGGCGGGCGGATTGCTCAAGGTCAGGGGTTTGAAACCGGCCTGAGCAAGAGTGAGACCCCGTCTCTACTATAAATAGAAAGAAAGAAATTAATTGGCCAACTAAAGATATATATAGAGAAAAAAAATGAGCCGGGCATGGTGGCACATGCCTGTAGTCCCAGCTACTCGGGAGGCTGAGGCAGGAGGTTTGCTTGAGCCCAGGAGTTTGAGGTTGCTGTGAGCTAAGCTGACGCCACGCACTCACTCTAGCCCGGGCAACAGAGTGAGACTCTGTCTCAAAAAAAAAAAACAAAAAACAAATATTAGTAGTGAGCAAGCTTTTTTTTTTTTGGAGTGAGGGCCAATTCAAGACAAAATACTAATGTTTATGGGCTGCATGTTTTCATTTCATTTCATTTTAATTCAAAATAAAAATAACTTAATTGAATCTCATGGGGAAAATGTATTTTAAAATATAATTACTGAACTTGGTGATGTGAAATCGCATCTTCTTTTTAGTGACTAAAATAGTGTATCTGGGCATATTTGAGAGGAAGCAGCTTTCTAATATTTCACCCTGTCAGAGAAGCAAAGTGAGCTGAGTATTGCACGTTCCTGCGCCCTGGTACATACCAGAAAGGTGGATGAGGACTAGCAGGCTTAGTTTTAGGTGGGAGAGGACACAACCGGAGAGTCTTGCTAAAGGAAACCACAGGGCACTGTCCAAGGCTTCAGAGGCTGATGGCTCTGGCTTTTTATCTTGTCTAATCTCACGCCAAAACTTAAGGCGTGCCCATCCCTAGAGGTAGAGTATTATTAGCACGGCATTTAACTTTAGCAACCTTGACCTGATGCTCTTTGGAGGCTACAAATGCAAGGTCTAAGACAGACAGCAAGGAGAAGGAGACAGGAAGGGTGCAAAGAGGGTGAGTCACAGAGGAAGAGGGGAGAAAACGCAAGCACGAGAGAGGTGTTTTTGGAGAAAGTGGGGAGAAAGGAGCTGGTTAAGGAGGTCTGATTGTTAAAGAAAGGGGCTGTGACGGGGTTCAGGGGCCCACGGAGTGGGAGATCAGGGGGCAGGATGCGGGCGTGGAGACTGGAAGGGTGTGCACATTTCCCCTGCAGAAGGAGGAAAGTGGTGCCCACAGAAAGGAAGGCAGAGCAGTTTGGGGAGCACAGGGATGTTGGAGAGCTGTGGCAGGTGGAGGTGCTGGGGATGGTCTTGCGGATATTGTGTTGTCATGGCAACGAGCAACCAGCCTGATGTGTATATGATTTTGTCTCCTTTTTTATAAGTTGTATATCAGAGGAAAGAGCCTAGGCTTTAGAATAGGATCCCAAAATTAATTTGAGATTCAATTTAAAATATTACTACAATGTCATATCAATATTAATGCCCATTTGTATTTATGTGACATGGTACTTCCATGATGTTGGTACAAAAGAGGATATTATTTATCCTTTCTTATAATGTTGGAGGAGAATTAAATGTGATAATAAATAGAAAGTTCCAGGCACAGAGCTGGCTCCTTTCTTCCCATTCTCATCTTGAGTGTTGGTAGCTCTGTGACTTTCCAGTGGTAATCACGGTTTCATGTCTGTCATTTTCTCTCTCTGGTGGGATGGAAGCACCTTAAGGACAGGGACTGGGTCACGGTGCAGGGAGCTGAGGGGGAGGGATTGGGAGTCAGACTGGGGGTGAGACCATGGCGCTATAACTCACAACTCACTGACTGTGGCCTTGGGCACAATATTTACTGGCTGAAGCTCTGTTTCTTCTCAGCTGCACAGCGGGTCTATGACACTACCTTGCAGTGATGTTGTGAACATTAGGAACGACGCTCCATGCCTGTCTCAGTGGCCCTAAACAAATGACTGTCCCCAGAGCAGCAAGGGCTGAGCTAAGCAAAGAAAGTGCTCAGTAGATACTTGTGGAACTGGCTTCTCTGAAGCCGGGTCCCAGGTGAGCTGGACTTGTAGAGCTTGCCAGTGAAGATGCTTGGCCTGTGCAACCTGAGCACTGAGCGTGTGAGTGAGGGGCTCGCACAGCACGGGGGCCACGGAGCCCAGGCACACACCCTCAGATCCCACCAGCTGCCCCAGGGACAGACGTGCATGTGTCCCTGAGCGGTCAGCGGAGTGGGGCTTGTTCCCAGGATCAACAGCCTCAGATCAGCCTGCTCAGACCTCCACTCCACAGACCCATTTGTCAGGACAGACACCCACTTCCTTCATCCCCTGACTTTGAAATGCCCAGATCTGGTGGAAAATTAAAATCCACCTTGTGAGATTCCCCAGAAATGAAAGAGTCTAGAGCAGAGGTTTAATGCTGGAATTAGTGCTCACTGGGCACTAGCAGTGCCAGCCCTGGTTGAAGTCATCTGATCCCTGGCCATAGCAGCCATACACTTCCTGGCGGTGGCCAGGCCATAAGAGTTCCACTTTTCAAGGAGAGAGGTCACAGGCCCTCGGAGGGCTTGAGGGTGGTCTCCTCCTGTCCTGCTCATGGCCTCTGCATGTGCAGAAATCTGGTTGTAGCCATTGGGTTAGGCCTGACTGTGGGGTTGCAGTTCTGCCCAACATGAATGGGTCTCGCCAGGGATACTCGTGGCTGCTATCAGTGGTATGTCTCAAGTCCTGCCCCTCTGCCTATCCTGAGTCTGACCCCAACGCACTATCTTGAGTGTGTGGGCAAGCCCTTAGGCCAATCCAAATACTTACCATCCCTTCAAAGGTGTTCAAGTCCTCCTCCTCCATGCAGCCTTCCCTGACCACTCCAACTTGGCTCATCAGCCTGTCTTCTGACCTCCACCTGCCCTTGGGGGCATGCAGTTTAGGCTATGTTTATGCACACGTGTGCTATTTGATTGTCTTCCACATGAAGGGCTCCAGTCTCCTGAGCTAGTAAGGCCGGCCCATGGCTCTTTTCCTCCTTTCCCATCTCTGCCCAACACACTGCCACCAGCCTAGCCCCAGCCACCCTCCTCTGGGCCCTGGGCCTCTGCAAAGTCTTCTAAATGGCCTGCTGTACCCACTCCCACTGCGGCACAATCCATGCACCAGCCAGAGGTCTCTCTTTAACAAGCAACACTGTAATCTCAAGTTTCACTCCCTGTCACTCACCTGAAAAGCTGATGGCTTTGCAGTGCCCTCAGCATGGCTCATGAGCCCTGTGTGATCTCATGACAGCCAGACACAACAGTAATCACTGGTTACTATCAGTCATCTCGCTAGAGTGTAAGCCCAGTGAGGCAGGGACGGCATCAGTCTTGGTTACCACTCCACACCCAGCGCCTACCTTGTTGCTTAGAACATCAACACATTTCTCTTGAATGACTGGGTGAGTGAATAAATGATCGAATGAATGCCCCTGGGAGGCCTTGAGGTTGCTGGCAAGCAGTGGTTGCATTTCGTCTCTATCACAGGTCGAGTTTTCTGGCAGCAGATGCCTGGCATGAGGATTTGTGTGCACATGACTTCTCAAGGAACGGTGCCCTGGGGAAACCAGGAAGACATCGGGGTGGGGGGGGGGGAAGCCAAGTGTGTTAGAATAAAAAATATGTTTGGTCATTGCCCTGTTGTTGGCACAGAGATTCCTAAAACTCTTGGAATCTCCTTGAGTGACAGAAGCATCTTTTGTTATTTATAATGAAGCCCTTTCGACCATACCTGAGTTTATGCTAATGAGGTGACTCCTGACAGGGCCCCTGCATAGATTCCTGATGAGGGCTGGTCACCAGGGGAAACCAAGTGCTCAGAGGGTCTGTGCTGAAATGTGGAGATAATTTTCTTTTTTTAAAAATCAATTAATTAATTAATTAATTTTAATTTCAGCACATTATGGGGGTACAAATGTTTAGGTTATGTATATTGCCCTTGCTCCCTGTCCCGAGTCAGAGCTTCAAGTGTGTCCATCCCCCAGACGGTGCACATTGCACTCATTATGTATGTATATACCCATCCCCTCCTCCCCATCCCATCTGCCTCATGCCCGATAACGTTGTTCCTATATGTTCACTTAAGTGTTGATCAGTGAAACCAATTTGCTGGTGAGTACATTTGGTGCTTGTTTTTCCATTCTTGGGATACTTCACTTACTAGAATGGGTTCCAGCTCTATCCAGGAAAATACAAGAGGTGCTATATCACCATTTTCTTTTTAAAAACAAATGATGGCAGCTTATTTCAAAATAATGTCTCTCTACCTTACTTCCGGGCTGTGATTTGTTTTTGAGCCGTGAGCAGTAGGATCAACAGCCCCAGGTCCACAAGTCCCGTCCTGGCCGCCTGCCTGTGTGAGCGGTTCTCCCCACCCCAGCACCGCAGCACTTGGGCTGGACGTGGTCTCTCCTCTGCGCCCAGGCAAATGGAAAGCAGAGATTTTGCTGAGAACCAGCTTGAAAAGGATGAACCATCCGCGGTCCCGGGGCAAGAGGGCGGGATGGCAATTGTGCGGGAGGCTGACCAGGGCGTTAATGTTTCGCCTCAGCTGAGCCAGCCATTCGCAGCCACAGGGCTTGATTCCAGTTGCTGACTGCTCTCAGTTTTCTGTATGTGACAAATCATTAAAGCCAGGCTCTGTCCCTGCTCCCTGCCACTTCATTTTAATATTAATTGCAGCCAAAGCAAATTAGAACAAATCTGCCATTCCTGAAACACGCCGTGCATGAAAGAGCCAAGTGTAAGTGATTTTATTTTTATGCAAGTTATTTATGTGACTGCTCTCTTCTATTGGTGCCGATGGAAAGACAACTGCCTTTGAAATAAGTGGATGCCTCACCGTCAAACAGCCAGGCGGTGACTGCTGGGGGACTCATAGATCCCAAAGTGATCCAGCTGTACCCAAGCTTTGGAGGGAAGAAAGAGGAAGAAAATGCCTATGTCTTGATCAGCAAGGGGCTGGATTTGCTTTGTGAGTGTCCTCCCGTCCAGAGCATTGGTCCCATGCGTATCCCAAAGTCCCATCTATCCTATGGCATGTCAGATCGAGACCAGAATGATCAGTCTCAGAGCTGCAGCTCCTCAACCACTGCCCAAGGCAAGTGATAGGTGTCAAAACAGACCCCTTGTCCTCACCACCTCCTTGGAATACGCAGAAGGGATGTGTCTGGGGAACTTGAGCTGCCAAGCTTTGCTTGGGAGACCTTGAATGAAAATGTTTGCCACTTCTTGGTGGCAAGTCATGCTGGCTTGAGCACATCCAAGAGGCAGACAAAGCATTTATTTGGGAAAACAGCAAAACAGGGTGACAATAAAAGATGGAGAGAATTATTAAACTTTTGATATTTGATCCTCCCTTCAATGTGGAAAAATATTAACATTAGTAGACTTTCTGTTGTATCATTGTAATTTAGATGTATGTGTGGGAGTGGGCTGAGCATCTTGTCAGAGTGTAGGGCTTTAACGATCTTAAACACCCTCTCCCCCATGGAAAGGTGGAGAATGGGAAGGGGTTGGATGTTGGTGATTTGTGTAAGAATTTTACTCTCTGGGAGCCAGAGATAAGTCTGGGAGTTCTTCGTTTGGCAAAGCCAGATCTAGAGAGAAATAGTTCAGAAGATGGCCCATCTCCCTGTGGGTACGAATGGTCCTTCCTGGGGCCTAGGACTGTCCTGTGCAGTGCACCTGCAGGGCTTGTTAAAACACAGATTGCTGGGCTCCACCCCAGAGTGTCTGATTCAGTAGGCCCAGTGTGGGGCCTAAGAACTTGCATTTCCCACAAGTCCCCAGTGATGCTAATATTGCAAGTGCAGGAACCACACTTTGGCAACCACTGGCCTAGAGCATGGTGTGACCCAAGCTGAGGGAGCTGACGTGCAGTTCTGGAGGTGAGCGGGGCAACTGCAACCTTTGGGGCACTAGGTCAACAGTGGCTGCCATAGTGGGAACCTGTGAAATGTTGATGGTTTCAAGCAGCCCAATGCTGTTAAATGTTTAATAACTGGCTCTCTGCAGAGGAAAAAAAGCCCTGATTGTAGCTTTTGCCAATTTTCGTGGTGTAAATACACCCATCAGCTACCCACATGATGCCACTGAGCACTGAAGAAAGATTCGCATAATTAGCTCTTTCAGCATATCAGGGAGGGGAGGTTTACCGGTGAGAAACAGGCCTGTAGCATGGAGTGTCTGCGGCAATGACTACTAGGGCTGCCCACAGACACCCAAAAGTCCTGAGCCCTCTTGCTAGAAGAATGAGGACAGAAAGTACGGGAGTAGAGTGGCCGTAAGAAAACAACTGGTTTGTTCCTCTAACAAAGAGGAGACTTACATCTGGCCTGCCTGCCCTTCTTTTGCCTGCTGGGCTAGGACACAAAGAATTATTACGTGTGTTCTGGTTTTTAAAAAATTATATATGTATATGTAAATATTTTTCCTATTTAA
>CAUYRT010057980.1:0-20420 GCA_963574885.1 Lepilemur ruficaudatus | reverse complement strand
AGTAGCTGGGACTACAGGCATGTGCCACCATGCCCAGCTAATTTTTTCTATATATATTTTTAGTTGACCAATTAATTTCTTTCTATTTATAGTAGAGACGAGGACTAGCTCCTGCTCAGGCTGGCTTCGAACTCCTGACCCTGAGCGATCCACCCACCTCGGCCTCCCAGAGTGCTAGGATTACAGGCGTGAGCCACCGCGCCCGGCCTGGACTCCACGTTTTGTCTCCAATACTTTGCTAGCTGTGCAACATTGGGCTAGTGACATAACTTCTCTGAAAAAATGTAAACCTCATCTGAAAAATGGAGCTACCTCATAGGGCTCTTTTGAGAATAAAATAAAATAACACAGGTAAAGCATTCATCACATTCCTTACCACACAGTACGTGCTCACATATCACCTTAACAGCTGCATTTTAAATTTGCAATTCATTTGCTGATTTGCATTATCTTTCCAAGGCAAATTGATTAGCCTGTCCACCACACTGTAAACTCTGAAAGGCAAAAATGCATTTAATTTTTAATCACTGTGGAGACATTAAAAATTTTGCTGACTTATATCTATAACAACTGGTGATTGTCAAAATTTCTTAGGCCACAGGCTATTTTTGCAAAACAAAAAAAATTCCATAGAATAGTAAATTTATAGTTTCTGTTTGCCTCTGCAAAGAAATCACCAGAATTAAATATATTCCAAGAAAATAATTCAAAAGAATTATATATATAGATAGATATGATATATATAGTCAGCCCTCCCTATCCACAGGTTCTACATCCTTGCATTCAACTAGCCAGGGACAGAAAATACAGTTTTCTCAGAATTCGGAACCCATGGTTACAGAGGGCCTACTCTTCATATCTGGGAGTTCAGCAACTGCAGGATTTGAGCATTTTGGTATCGATGGGGGTCCTGGAACTAATCCTCTGTGGATACCAAGGGATGGCTCTGGGGGTGTGTGTGCGTGTGTATGTGTGTGTGTGTATATACTGTAATTTTACTGTACTTTTTCTGTGTTTAGATATGTTTACAAACACAAATACTTACCATTGTGTTACAGTTGCCTACAGTATTCAGTATAGTAACCATGCTGTCCAGGTTTGTAGCCTAGGAGCAATGGGGAACAGTCTTGTGGGAATGAGCCCTTAGTGGGAGCTCCAGGTAGATAGTGTCAAAATTGAATTGAATTAAAGGACACCCAGCTGGTGTCTGCTGCAGAATTGCTTACTTGGTGTATGGTGGAAAACTCACACACATCTGGTATCAAAAGTGTTGTGACTATGTAAGATTTTGGTTTTTTCCCCCGATATCTCAGATAGATATATTTTTTTTATATCAATACTACACAATAGTAAAAAAAATAGAAAAATGTACAGTTGTAGGATAATAGCTAAATTATGATAGAATGATTGGAATTTTTATGATCATTAAAATTAGTGACTATTAATGATATGGAAAAGTATAAAATGAGTGAAAAAATAGTTATACATGCAATTATGACTATGTAAAAAATATAAAAACTATGTGATATATTCATTTATGCAACTTTAGCCTTCTATGCTTTTTAAATTTTGAACTTTTACAAGCATGCACATGTGTCACTTGGGTAATTAGAAACTAATGGAGGGACCAGATGCAGTGACTCACGCCTGTAATCCTAGCACTTTGGGAGGCCGAGGTGGGAGGATCGCTTCAGGCCAGGAGTTTGAGACCAACCTGGGCAATAGTGAGACCTTGTCTCTACAAAAAAATTTTAAAAATAAGCTGGGCGTGGTCGTGCATGTGCCTGTAGTCCCAGCTACTCAGAAGGCTAAGGCAGGAGGATCACTTGAGCCCAGGAGTTTGAGGTTGCTGTGAGCTAGTCTGACACCACTGCACTCTATTCTGGGCAACAGAGCAAGACTCTGTCTCCAAAAAAAAAAAAAAAACCTAATGGTTGTACATAAATATATAAATATTAGACGATGATAGCAGTACAAAGAAAATGTGTTAAACATTATGATTTAATTTTTAGTACAACCATCTTTTGTAAATTTTCAAAGTTAATTTAATAATTATATCCTTTGAACAAGATAAATAGCACTATTTAGAATGTTAGCAATGCTTTAAGTCAGGTATTAATGTAGGATATCATGTTCATTAAGACATTCAACAAATATTTACCAAGTTCTACCATGTGCAAGGCGCTGTGCTAGATTCTAGGGACATAGTAATGAACAACACAGATTTATTAAGAGAGGCAAGTTGTGAACAAGAAAGTTCATCTTTAGGCATCCATATTTCTTCTCACCAGAATCCTCCAAATGATTCCCTATCTACCCAAACTGCCCCTTTCAAAAACCATTTATAAGAGGTATATCTCATAATCTACATCTCTACCTTCTCAGTCCTCACCCCATCTATAACCCAAACTAGCCTGGCCCATGGGACTGTGTTCCATTCCTTCTAGCAATCTGCTCCCCTTGCTTGGCTGTGTTACTAGATGACCTCCCAGGCAACACAATGCTTTAACCCAGCAAAAATGCAAATATCCCCGGAAAGTTCCTAGGAAAGAGAGCAGCCTTCTTGTCCCTGCTTCTGCTATTATGGGTCAGCTTTGATCTGATCTAAACTTGCTGTGCACACATTGTCATGTTAGACACAGTGTCAGTGAAAGATGCCAGTCCCCGTAGAAACCAGTTCTGTGTATACACTCTGGGAAAATATAGTTTTCAACTGTGACTTCTTTCTGGACAAGGGGAGGACACTATAGGCAAAGCAAACTGGAGATGCAAAAGTACATGGTGTGCCAGGTGTGGTGGCTTGCATTTGTAATCCAGCTACTCAGGAGGCTGAGGCAGGAAGATCGCTTGAGCCCAGGAGATTAAGGCTGCAGTGAGCTGTGATTGTGCTACTGTACTCCAGCCTGGGCAATGGAGCAAGACCTCATCTCTTAAAAATTTTTTTTTGAAGCATACAGTGTGTGGCAAAGCAAGGTAGCTAAGGTCAAGGGTATATGTGGGAGAATGACAGGAAATTAGGACGGAGGCAGAAACGAGTAGAGAGGTAGGGAAGCTGAACGTGAAAACTGGTGAGCCTTAACCAGAGAAGTAACGTAATCTGATTTGTGCTTTGGAAAGTTCATATTAGCAGGATTAGGAGAATAGATAGGGAAGGGGTTCTGACTAGAGCTAGAAGGGCTCTGTGATATTGTGAAATATATACAAGGGAACTTCAAAAAGTTCATGGAAAATGCATATTATGAAAAAACCATGCATGGATTTCAAAAAAATGTTTACACCAAAATAAACTCATATTAACTTGTTATAACATGTCTGAACAGGTTCTAGTTTGAGGCACTAAGAAGGATAAGACACCAGTTTGAAAAGATCCCCCATTAGAGCAACGCGAATTCTGCTAAAATTGAAGAACAAACATCAAATTTATGGTGAAGCTTGGGTGGAAGAATGGTGATATCATTGATGCTTTACAAAAAGTTTATAAGGACAATGCCCCAAAGAAACCAGCAATTTACAAATGAATAATTCATTTTAAGAAGGGACAAGATGATGTTTTGTTTGTTTGTTTGTTTTGAGACAGGGTCTTGCTCTGTTACCCAGGCTAGAGTGCAGTGGCATCATCACAGCTCCCTGCAAACTCAAGGGATCTTCCTACCTCAGCGTCCTGAGTAGCTGGGTCTACAGGCACCTGCCCCCATGCCTAGCTAAGATGATGTTAAAGATGAAGCCGGCAGGCTGTGCGCAGTGGCTCACGGCTGTAATCCTAGCACTTTGGGAGGCCGAGGCGGGTGGGTCGCTCAAGGTCAGGAGTTTGAAACCAGCCTGAGCAAGAGTGAGACCCTGTCTCTACTAAAAAAAAAAAAAAGAAAGAAAGAAAGAAATTAATTGGCCAACTAAAAATATGTAGAAAAAATTAGCCGGGCATGATGGCGCATGCCTGTAGTCCCAGCTACTCGGGAGGCTGAGGCAGGAGGATGGCTTGAGCCCAGGAATTTGAGGTTGCTGTGAGCTGGGCTGACCTCATGGCACTCTAGCCAGGGCAACACAGTGAGACTCTGTCTCAAAAAAAAAGATGAAGCCAGCAGTTGCAAACCACTCACGTCAATTTGCAAGGAAAAAATACATCTTGTTTGTGCCCTAACTGAAGAGGACCAATGATTAACAGCAGAAACAATAGCCAACACCATAGACATCTCAATTGGCTCAGGTTACACAACTCCGATTAAGAAATAAATGCTGAGCAAACTTTCCAAAAGAGGAGCCAAAAGTGATAACCACCTTCCTTGCTTTCAGGACTCCCGTGCTTTGGCTCTAGTTTGGGGAAATCATGTGGCCTGCAGATAAACCCCACACTCACGGGGGCCCTGTTATTCAAACTGAGAAGACAATATTTAACCAAAGAACCTAAAGAGGCTAAAACCCCAGACTCCAAATTCTGAATCTTGGCACGAAAGGCAAACATCAAGGTAACTCTCGGTGAGAAGATAAAAGCGCCATAATGCTGAAAAGTGAGGGCAGAGAGCCTCTTAGTGGTCACTTGGCACAAAGAGAGAAGCCCTGTCTCTGCTTAGACAACCCAAGGCCACTGTACTAACTGGGGAGGACTACCAACAGTCAGATAAAAAGAGTACCTCATGACTTTAGGGCTAGCTGTGGCCCATCAAAGTGAAAGGCCAGGTCCTGGTCTCAGCGTGGGACCTTATCAGAGAGGGTAATAAGAAAGAAGGTTACAGACTTGAGGGTGGGAAAACATGTTCTGGTCCCAGCTCTGCCATGACCAGCTGGTTGGCCCTGGACAACCCATCAAACCTGTCCTGGCCTCTGCTTCCTTGATAATAATGCCCTTCCTGCAGCATGGTCTTGAGGCCCAGAGAGGAGATCAGTAGATCATGCGGTAGAATTGTACTCGCCCCTGTTTTGAAAGCTATGTATACAAATTAGGTGTGACTCTTGAGATATTAGAGGCCAAGGTGCATGATATTAAAATGCAGTTTTCATTGCTGCTGGGTTTATAATCACCCTTGCATTCTCCAGCTTTCCTTACCTACTTTATTTAATTCTTTCAGCAACCCTGCGAGGAAGGTTAGGAAGGGCAAAGAATAATTATCTCCATTTTACGTGGGAAAGAGAGGCAAAGAGAGGTGAGATATACTGTCAGAAGTTGCCTGGCTGGTTTGTGTGACAGGGCTTTCTGCTCAATCCAGTCCAACAGAACTGAATTTCCACATCTCCAAAACAGGTGCTAATCCAGACTGGGGTCCTTCTACAGATGAATTGTAGGGGGGAAAAAGAGGGAGAGATGTATAGATTAGGAGACTTAAGGGACATGTCAATTGATAACGGGTATGAGGGTTCTTTCTGGGGCGATGAAAATATCCTAAAGTTAGATTAGGGTGATGGTGTCACAAATCTGTAAATATACTATAAAAAACATATTTCTACACTTTTTAAATAGGTGAATTCCATGGTATATAAATTACATCTCAACAAATACATTTTAAAAAGGGCATACCAATTTTTTAAGAAATGGACAAGACTAATCTCTTATGGCTATGGATGCATATTTGGATGAAAAAAACTCTAAAGAAATGCAAGGCGGTGACTAGTGTGGAAGTCAGGATTCCTTTCAGATAGAGGGAGGGTTTCTTCATTGGAATGGGACACAGGAAGGAGCTTCTGGAATGGGGCACGGGTTTTATTTCTTGACCTGAATAGTAGTTACAAGCTTATAGTAACTCGTTAAGCTCTACATGTGTTTTGTATAGTTTTCTGTATCTGTTTTGTTATATAATAAAATAGTTTTAAAAAATAGAGGAAACCAAGTATGAAGTAACACCCTGTGCCAGACATACTCTAAGATGGCTCCCAGGAACCCTACCTGCTGGCACTCATGCCTCGTGTGATCTCCTCTTGAGTGTGGGTGGGACCCATGACTTGCTTCTAACCAACAGAATGAGGCAAAGGCAATGGGATACATGCAATGACATGTTTATGTGATTATGTTATGTAAGATTTTGTGTCCATCTTGCTAGAAGACACTCTCTCCCTTGTTGGTTTTGGAGGAGCACACAGCTGTGTTGCAAAGGCTCACGGGGTAAAGAACTGAGGGTGGTCTCCAGCTGACAGCCAGCAAGGTACTGAGGTCCTCGTTCCAACAACCTAAAAAGAACTGAATGCTGCCAACAACCACATGGGTCTGGAAGCCGACTTCCCCAGCTGAGCCTCCAATGACACCGAGGGCCCCAGCTGAAATGTTGGTTGCAGCTTGTGAAACTCTAAAGCAGAAGCCTTAGCTAAGCTGTGCCCTGACATCTGACCCAAAGAAACTGTAAGATAATAAATGGGGGTTTGTTTTGGTTTTCGGTTTTTTGTTTTTTTTTTTAAGATAGAATCTCACTCTGTCGCCAGGGCTAGAGTGCAGTGGCGTCATCCAGCTCACTGCAACCTGGCCTCAAGCGATCCTCCTGCCTCGGCCTCCCAGAGTGCTAGGATTATAGGTGTGAGCCACTGCGCCCAGACATAAATGCGTAGTTTTTTTAAACCGCTACATTTGTGGTAATATTATTACACAGCAATTGGTAAGTAACACATGACCCTTATGTTTGGGGCTCTCTAAGACCACCCTCAGGTTCAGTGACTCCCTAGAAGGACTCAGAGAACTCAGCAAAACTGTTATACTCACAGTTATAATTTATTATAGTAAAAAGCTACAGATTAAAATCAGCAATGGAAAAAGGCACACAGGGCAGGTTCTAGGAGAAATTCCAATTACCTCTCCCAGTGCAGTCATGAGGACAATGCTTAATTCTCCCAGCAATGATATGTGACAACATGCATGCAATATCACCAACCAGGAAAGCTTATCCAGGCCTTGATATCCAGGGATTTTTACTGGGGTCAGTAACGTAGGCACACCTCACTACCCACATGGCTGGCTTAGTCTGCAGCACCTGATGAGGACAAGCTAATACTGCATGACCCAAGGACCCAAGGTAAACAAAGATACTCTAATCAACCAGGATATTCAAAGTGTTTACAGATTATCCCCACAAGCCAGTCAGGGGCCAGTCCTTTGGAATGTACAGGGTTTAAACACCCTAAGTGTAACTGCTGAGTTAATCCTGTACTGCACGAAAGAATTAACTTCGTCATTTTTTTTTTTTTTTTTTTGAGACAGAGTCTTGCTTTGTTGCCCAGGCTGAAGTACAGTGGCATGATCATAGCTCACTGCAGCCTCACACTACTGGGCTCAAGCAATCCTACTGTCTCAGTCTCCCCAGTAGCTAGGACTATAGGCACGCTCTACCACACTGTGCTAATTTTTAAAATTTTTTTGTAGAGACAGTATCTCACTATGTTGCCCAGGCTGTTCTCAAACTCCTGGCCTCACGCAATCCTCCTGCTTTGGCCTCCCAAAGTGCTGGGATTACATGAGTCACTGCGCCTGGCCAAGAGGATTAACTTTAGAAGTGGTTTTCTTAAGCCAAGTTACCACTCTGCTTGAAGACAAAGAAAGAGATCAGGAAGTCATTGTGTTTTAACCTCTGAGGAACCCTTATGCCCTTACTTGCTTTATGATCAGGGAATTTCCAGGATGTAAGCCATACAGCCAGAAGGCAGGGTGCAGAGGGGCAGAGGCAGAGACCATGCACTCATACAGAAGTTTCTCCTGATTGGCTACTGAATAGAAGGCAAGCTTCCCCTCCTCAAGGTCCAGCCAGATGCCCACCACCCCAGGTCTCTCTGAGCCGAGGACAGTTTCCTTGACCATGTGCCACGCAGAGAGCTGGCTAGTCCCCTTCCACTCTACACAGCAAGAGTCTGTAGTCCTTCCCAGGATCCGGTCACGGCTCATCCCCCAGGAAGCCACTCCAACTGCCCAGTGGCTGCAGTGCCTGGTGTCCACTTCCCAGTACTGCTGCCCAGAAGAGAGGGCCTGGGAACATAAGACCTGGCTGGTCGAAAACCTCTCACGGCTCCAGGGATAGGATTGTGGGCGGTGGGACACGGTCACTATCTGGCAATCCTTGGACACCTCCAGGCTACAGGAAAGGGTCTGCAGGTCAAAGGTTGGATTGATGGCCCCTGGGAGGGGAGGGAAACAAGAACATAGTCCGTTAGCTTTTGATTTTCCATGCTAAGAGGTCCTCAAATAGCAAAAAGCAGCTTTGTATCTTTTGGTGTGATAATGTTTTATTCACATTGGCATTAAAATCAGTATACTAACTTGCAATTTTCTGTATATACCCCTGAGGTTGTTATATCAGAAATATCCTTTCCCACCTTAATTTTTACCTATCTATTAGCCATCTTTCAGGAATCCCTCTCTAAATCCCACCCAGGAAGTCATCTCTTGCTTTTCTCAATTCTAGAGCTTTATGCGTTCTCTCATGATACTTACCATCTTCTACCTATAGCATGGTGATTTTATTTATTTATTTATTTATTTGAGACTGTTGCCGGGCTAGAGCATCATGGCATCAGCCTAGCTCACAGCAACCTCAAATTCCTGGGCTCAAGCGATCCTCCTGCCTCAGCCTCCTGAGTAGCTGGGACTATAGGCATGTGCCACCATACCTGGCTGATTTTTTCTATATATATATATTTTTTAGTTGTTTGGCTAATTTCTTTCTATTTTTAGTAGAGATGGGGTCTTGCTCTTGCTCAGTCTGGTCTCAAACTCCTGAACTCGAGCGATCCTCCCGCCTCAGCCTCTCAGAGTGTTAGGATTACAGGCGTGAACCACCACGCCCGGCCCTAGCATGGTGATTTATGACCATGGTTGTTTATATCTCTCCAGTGAAACTGAAGCTTCCTGATAAAGGACCATATCTTTTTCATCTTGTATATTTCATGCTGTTTCCTATAGAGTGAATAAATAATTGCTAGCACTTACAGAGCATAACCACGCCAGGTGCTTTATACACATTCATTCATTTAACCCTCATGGCAATCCCACAAGAGAAGTACTGTTATTATCTCCATTTTACTGATGATGGAACCGAGGCTCTAGGGGGTTAAGTGGCTTATCCAAGATCACACAGCCAGTGAGCAGAGCTGTTGGGAGCCAAACCCAAGCAGTCTAGCTCTGAGATCTATGCTCTTAAGGACTGCCCCAGACTGGGACAGCAGTAGTACCTCAGCAGGTTGGGCAAGAGGCAGTTGGCTATAATTGGTGGCCCCAGCACAGATGCCCAAAGGTTGCCTGGGCTCTGAGTGCTCATGGGTCTGGCTGAGCCTGGAATTTGGGAGTCTCAGCCTGTTTTGCCTTTGTAATCAGCTCTCCCTATAGGGGAACCTGGTCTGGGGAAGAAATTCAGGGACAGTAAGCCAAGGATAAGCCCTAGCAGCAGGAGGATGGACACAGCCTGCTCTCCGCAGCTCCTCTCTGCAGCGAGCCAAACCCAAGTCGTAAGTGGACCACATATTAATACTTACATGGAGCAAACCGAGAGGCTGTCTTGGGTGCAGGGAGGCTCTGGTTAGGCAGTGGGCACGAGGAGGAAGATGGAGCTTCTGGGAGTTCCACTAAGGAATCAGAGAAATTGGAAGGAGCAAGTCCCATCAGAAAAAGGCAAACTGAAGGTATCCAAACGTCATGACCAAGGCACGTGGCTTGTCTTCCTCATTAGTAGCACATTTTTGAGCATCAGGACTTAATCGGGCAGTACATGCAGCCCAGGCACGTCCAGCCCCACGTTCTCACTGTGGACTTTTTTACTGTCTGTTACCACTAAGCTCTAAGCTCCTTGCTGGCAGCAATCTTGTTTATATACATGTCCTAAGCAACAAGCCCCACACCAGCCCATACATAGAAAGTATTTGATACATATTTGGCAAAATAATTTAGCTAATAGAGTTCCAGGGGGTCACAGTAACCTGACACCCAGAATCTCAGTGACTTCCAGGTCAATGCTTTAAACAGTTGTGATATAGACCAGGTGGCAGGAGTTGGAGTGAGACTCATCTCAATTGCTGATACTTCCTAATTCCCTCTCCATGTGCTGAAGTTTAATTATTAACTTAAAGCAGCCATGTGCTGCAGTGCCATGACCATACCAGGTAGGAGAAGGTAAGTGAGGGAAGTCCTGCAGTGTGGACTTTGAAGGTGAAATCTTCCCCCATTTGTGTCTTGAAGTGACAGCAGCATAAAGTGAATCTAAGACTCAGACTGAGAAGAGAAAAAAGACCCTGTCTAGAGTGGCTGTAATAACTTAGGCCATGAGAGCAGGAGAGCTGCCGGTCGAGAGGCTATTCTCAAAATTCAGGTGGTAACGAAACAACCCAAGTGTCCGTCGAGGGATAAATGGATAAACGAAATGTGCTACATACATGCAATAGGGTATTATTCAACCTTAAAAAAGAAGGAATTCTGATACATGCTACAACATGGGTGAACCTGGAGGACATTATGCTAAGTGAAATAAGCCACTCTCAAAAAGACAAGTGTTGTATATGATTCTACTCGTATGAGGCACCTAAGTAGTCAAATTCATAGAAATAGAAAGTGGAATAGTGGTTTAGTGGTTGTGGGGGATGAGGGTAGAATTCAGAGTTGTTTAATGGCTACAGAGTTTCAATTCTACAAAATGAAAATGTTCTGGAAATTGGTTATATAATAACATAAATATACTTAGTACTGAGCTGCACTTAAAATGGATAAGATGGCAAATTTTATGTTATGTCTATTTGTACCACAATTTAAAAAAAAAATTCTTCCCCGATGCTATTAGCAAAAAAAAGAATAAAAAGACAAAATTCAGATGGGTATCACTGTACTTCTGTTTAGCTGATAGAATTGATACTTATTGTTAATCATAGTTTTAAAAAAAAGTTTGCAAGACCTACTGCAATTATTTACTTTTTTGTAAAGCTAGCACTCGCTAATATTTTTTTCTCTGTTGATAGGGGAAATAATGTACACTTGACTGTTTCTTATTTTAAAGATACTTAGAAAAAATCTGTACATGATATACATTCATAAATGCTGAATAATTATTACATAAAACACTCGTAACTATTAAGGAGATGAAGTTTTATGATAAGTTAATCTCTCTGGGTATAAACTAGATTGCTCACCTGTAGGTTTTATAAAATGTATGATAGGTTTATAAAAGAAAAGTGATATTTTCATTTAACAATTGACTTTACATAAATATTCATTACATAAACATTAATTACTAAGAAGTTTCTTTAGAATAGAGTCTAAACAATCTAGTTTCTCTACTATAAGAAGAGATGATAAGCCATAAGCATTTCCTCTTTTAAAAAGTAGCCAGTGGCCAGGTGCTGTAGCTCAGGTCTGTAATCCTAGCACTTGATCTCTTGAGGCCAGGAGTTCAAAACCAATGTGGGCAACATAGTGAGACCTCATCTCTACAAAAAAATTAAAAATCAGCAGGGCGTGGTGGTGCATGCGTATATTCCCAGCTACTCTGAAGGCTGAGGCAGAAGGATCACTTGAGCCCAGAAGTTTAAGGTTGCAGTGAGCTATGCTATGTCACTGTACTTCAGCCTGGGCACCAGAGTGAGACTCTGCCTCCTAAAAAAAAAAAAGTACTCAGGATCCCTTGGGCATTGAAAATGATTTAATAATTTCAGGAACAGATCTCTTATAGCACTATTCTGTTTAAGTAAAATTGTTCTGCATAAAATTACTTCTCAATAATTAAATATACAAGTAATCACCCATTCTGGGGAAAGCTGTACCAAAGTAGTTCTCAAAACTTTAGTGAACATCAAAATCTTCTGTGGTGGCTCTTGCCTGTAATCCTAGCACTCTGGGAGGCCGAGGCAGGTGGATTATTTGAGCTCAGGAGTTTGAGACCAGCCTGAGCAAGAGGGAGACCCCGTCCCTACTAAAAATAGAAAGAAATTAGCCAGACAACTAAAAATAGAAAAAATTAGCTGGGCATGGTGGTACCCATCTGTAGTCCCAGCTACTCTCAGGAGACTGAGGCAGGAGGATCACTTGAGCCCAGGAGTTTGAGGTTGCTGTGAGCTAGGCTGACACCACTGCACTCTAGCCCGGGAGACAGAGTGAGATTCTGTCTCAAAAAAAAAAAAGAAAAGTAAGGATGATGAACTTTATATTATATGTATTTTAACACAATTAAAAAAAAAACTTCAAATGCATACTTAACCATAGAAAGTAATAAGTTTTTCCAAGTAATCATGTTTCTCCAGTTAAATAAGGAGCAACATTTTAAGCAGAGCAACTATCAAATATTACATAAAAATGTTATAAGAGATACACCTCTAAAATGGTACTGTGTAAATCTTATTATTTAAAATTTACCTAGGGCACATGCCAAGATAAACTTCGAATGGGTCAAAGATTTATTTTTATTTATTTTTTAGATACAGTTTCACTCTGTCACCCAGACTGGAGTACAGTGTTGCAATCATAGCTCATTATAACCTCAAATTCCTAGGCTCAAGCAATCTGCCTGCCTCAGCCTCCCAAGTGGCTAGGACTACAAGTGGCCTATCATGCCTGGCTAATTCTTAAAAAATTTTTGTAGGTATGGGGTCTCACTACATTGCCCAGGCTCATCTGGAACTCCTGGCATCAAGCGATCCTCCAGTCTCAGCCTCCCAAAGTGCTAAGATTACAGGTGTGAGCCACCTTACCTGGCCCTGAGTTAAATATTTAAATGTAAAATGTAAAACCAAAGATTTAAATATAAAATATTGAATATGAAAGTACAAACACATGTGCGTGAGCAGGTAAATTTCTTTCTAAAGTTGAAGTGGTTAAGTTTTTAACTAAAACTTAAAAGCTACTATCCATAAAAGAAAACAATGAAAAAATTTACTACATGAAAATATAAAAATGTCTACATGGCATTCGAAACCCATACTAAACAGAATCAAAAGATAAATGACAAATTGGGGAATAAAATTTGCAATTCATAGCACAGACAAAAGGTTAATTACCCTAATTTAAAAGAGTTCCTAAAAGTCAATTTTTAAACCAACAGCACAAGATATGAGCATATAATTCATGGAGAAATGCAAATTAAAAGTGCAGTATATTTGGGAGGCCAAGGTGGGAGGATCACTTGAGGCCAGGAGTTCAAGACCAGCCTGGGCATCATAGAACGACCCCATCTCTACAAGAAAATTAAATAAAAAAAATTAGCCAGGTGTAGTGGTGTGCATTTGTAGTCCCAGCTACTTGGGAGGCTGAGGCAGGAGGATTGCTTGAGCCCAGGAGTTCAAGGTTAGAGTGAGCTATGAAACTTATTGTCAATTTAACCTACAATTATATCTGCACCCATGTGAAATGATGTATGTACACAGTTACTGACATCAGACTTGTTTGTAATTGAAAACAACTGGAAACAATTATGCATTCATCAGTAAAGCACTGGGAAAATAAATGTTGGCATACCCATAAATTTGAATACTGTGCAGCTATAAAAGAGAAAATGCTGTAGGTACTGATTTGTGAAGGTATGAAGAAATAAAAGAGAAAAGCAAAATGCAGAACAATGTGTATAGTGTGCTACCTTTGTCTAACAGAAGATTGGGAGGAATAAGAATATAAATCCATAGTTGCTTGTATTTGTATAAATAACTTCTGAATTGACATTCAAGAAACTAATACAAGTGGTGGACTGAGATGAGGGGATGGGGGAATTGGGCACCCATGAGAGGGAGATATTCACTGTATGCTCTTTTTATATTGTTTTGAATTTTGAATTAAAATTTTTAAATTTTAAATTTGGCCAAGCACAGTGCCTCATGCCTGTAATCCTAGCTCTTTGGGGTTTTTTTGTTTTTTTGTTTTTTTTTTTTTGAGACAGAGTCTCACTCTGTTGCCCGGGTTAGAGTGCTGTGGCATCAGCCTAGCTCACAGCAACCTCAAATTCCTGGGCTCAAGCGATTCTTCTGCCTCAACCTGCTGAGTAGCTGGCACTACAGGCATGCGCCACCATGCCTGCCTAATTTTTTCTATATATTTTAGTTGGCCAATTAATTTCTTTCTATTTTTAGTAGAGACGGGGTCTCGCTCTTGCTCAGGCTGGTCTCGAACTCCTGAACTCGAATGATCCACCTGCCTCGGCCTCCCAGAATGCTAAGATTACAGGCGTGAACCACCGTGCCCGGCCAATCCTAACACTTTGGGAGGCCAAGGCAGGAGGATCTCTTGAGCCCAGGAGTTCAAGGTTAAGATGAGCTACAATCAATCAAATCATTGCACTACAGCCTGGGCAACAGAGCAAGACCCTGTCTCTAAAATAGTAATAATAATAATTTAAATTTAACTCCCCAATTTAAAAATCGATTTTAAATTTGCATAAATAAATAAAATCAGTAACGAACCCTTACAAGATAAGAGGGTGCTTATTTCTCAGATAATTTTCAGAACAACTAATAAACTGCTCTCTAATTTTTTTTTTTTTTTGAGACACAGTCTTGCTCTGTTGCCCCAGCTAGAGTGCCGTGGCGTCAGCCTAGCTCACAGCAACCTCAAACTCAAGCGATTTTCCTGCCTCAGCCTCCTCAGTAGCTGGGACCACAGGTATGCACCACCGTGACTGGCTATTTTTTCTATTTTTTGTAGAGACGGGCGCTCGCTCTTGCTCAGGCTGGTCTTGAACTCCTGGCCTCAAGTGATCCTCCCACCTGAGCTCCCTCCCAGGGAACTAGGACTAGCATGAGCCGCTGCACCCAGCCTCTAATTGTTTCTCTTAAGAAACTTTTTCCATTCTCAAGTCAGTAGTAGGTTGGAAAAAAAAAAAGAAATTTTTTCCAAGGAATCAACTTACATAAGAAATGACTCTTCAAGTAGAGCAAGATTATTCAAATATAAAAATATAAAACATAAAAAAGCTATCAGAGATATGTCTCTAAAGCATATAAAGTTAGCAGTGGCCAGGGCAGGAGGTAGAGCCTCAGGAGGCCAGAGCTAATGTCTAATATTTAACAATCAGGTGTTAATTGTTTTTCAGTCATAACTGGGAGAACAGCAGGGAACCTACAGAGTTGGGACAGAAAGTTTCCTTTCTACATGGTTACTGTTTAATATTAAAATACTCCCCAGAAATTATATGTATATGTGTGTGTGTGTGTGTGTATTTTTTTTTTTTTTTTGAGACAGCGTCTCGCTCAGTCACCCAGGCTGCAGTGCAGTAGCATGATCATAGCTCACTGCAGCCTCAATCTCTTGCTCAAGCTATTTTCCTGCCTCAGGCTCCCGAGTACCTGGGACTACAGGCAAGCACCACCACACCTGGCTGATTTTCCTGTTTTTTGTAGAGACAGGGTCTCATTCTTGCTCAGACTGGTCTCAAACTCCTGGACTCAAGCAATCCTTCTGCCTTGGTCTCCCAGAGTGCTAGGATTATAGGTGTGACCCAGCACACCTGGCCCAGAAATTATATTTTAATAGAACATATCAAGAACTATTTACAAAGTTGCATGCTTTGTTAATAAAGACACTTACTAGTTAAAAATGAAAAAGCAGCCTCCAGGAAGATAACACAGATGATCTGTAAGGTTCTGTGTTTACAAGTCTTAGAAAATGAGTTTCTATTTATTAAGGGCCTGTGATAAATAGAAACACCTCCAGTCATTTCCAAAAAACGTATCCAGCTACAAAAACACCTTAGCCCACTCCTACCTGGTTTACAAACACCACAATGATAACGCAACTAAGCTCTGGGATCCTGTCCTTAAAGAACAAAACCATGGAGCACTTTACCATTTTCCACCCAACTTCTCTATTTAATCCTCCTCCATTAAATAAAATCAGCTCACCCTGTGTTTGTTCAGAAGCCTCTTTCCACGTGAGGTTTTCTCGTAGCTTTTCCTGAATTTCTTCTAGATCACGGAGAACATCTCTCATTTTCCCCCCAGATGTGCTGGAAGTCACTAGCTTTGGAGAAGCCAAGGAAAGGTCCACCCCAGAAGAAAAAGTCTATTGATAAACCATTAAAAAAAATAAATAAACGCAAGTCCCTTATGAAACCCATAAATAGTATATTCAAGTCCTGTCATCCATTTTTAATTTTCCATTTAACTCCCAGCAAGTGTTAAAAACAAAATTAGGCCCTTAAAATGTTTGCTTTGGAAACAATGTGGAATAACACACAGTTCAGCAAAAATATCAGAGTGGTTATTTCTGGATGATGGGGTTATGAGGGATCTTAATTGGTTTTCTTTAAACTGCTATGTATTTTCTAATATTTTATATGATAAACATGGATCTCTTAGGTAATACTAAAAAAAAGTTTAACATTTGTAGGCCCATCTTATAGCGGTTTACAAAATAAATAATACAAATGGTCACTGAGATAAGCCGTAGAAGTGAGAATAATGTCACTTCTCAAGAGCCACCTCTCAAGTTGCCTGCATCCAGCTCTGCTTTCTGGGGACTCCAACACATACTCCCTGATTTTCTTTAGCCTCAGGTCCTGTTGTTCCTCAATACAGCCCTGCATTTGCTCCCCAACTTCAACCCCTGACTTTCCTTCCAAGGTTTACGTGATCCATTTCCCATTCTTTCCACCAACCATAATACAGTAGTAGTAGGCACTACACTTAGTGTTTTCCATGTGCGAGGTGTCCCCCACCTAGCAATAGCTACGTATAATTTGCACAATAACCTCACAAAGTAGGTTAAAAAAACCTATAAAAAAATCCTCATATTACAGGCCAGGCTGGTGGTGTGCACCTGTAGTCCCAGCTATTCAGGAGGCCGAGGCAGGATGGCTTGAGCCCAGGAGTTTGAGGTTGCAGGGAGCTATGATGATGCAGCTGCACTGTAGCTTAGGTGACAGAGCGAGACTCTGTCTCAAAAAATCTGACATTATAAAAGAAAGCTGTCCCCAGCCCCGTCCCCCATCTTTTCCTCTCCCAGCTGAGTTTACCGTGCCCAGGATGCCCACTTCGTTGTCTGGTCCAGATTCTGTAAGGCATCTCTGATTCTGAAGGCTCCTGACAATGTCTACAAGCTGTTCCACCAGCTCTGTCAGCTCCCGACCAACTTCCATGATGCTCTTCTGTGCCGCTGCCTTTAAAAGAGCAAAGTTCGGTTCCTGGGGTCCATAAAACTGGACCCAGGCACCACCACTAGACAGACGGACCCATAAACACTGTGGTACTGGCATGAAGACAGACATATAGACTGATGGAAGAGAATAGATAGCCCAGAAATAAACTCTCACCTTTATGTTCAAATGATTTTTGACAACAGTGCCAAAACCATTCGATGGAGAAAGGACACTCTTTTGAGCAAAATGTACTGGGAAAACTGGGTCTCTGCATGTAAAAGAATAAATTGAACCCTTACCTAACACCATATACAAAAATTAACTCAAAATGGATCAAAGTGTGGGGTGCAGTGGCTCATTCCTGTAATCCCAGCACTTTGGGAAGTCAAGGCAGGAGGATTCCTTGAAGCAACCTGGAGTTCAAGACCAGCCTGGGCAACATAGTGAGACCCTGTCTTCTCCAGGTGTGGTGGTGCTGTGTGCCTGCAGCCCTAGCTACTTCGGAGGCTGAGGTGGGAAGATTGCTTGAGCCCAGGAGTTCAAGGTTAGAGTGAGCTATGATCGAGCCATTGCACTCTAGCCTGGGACATAGAGCAAGACCACCCTGTGCCTAAAAAAAAAAACAAAGAGTGGGAGAAAATATTTGCAAATCATGCATGTGATGGGGGTTAATATTAATATCCAAAGTATTATATATAGAGAATTCCTGAAACTCAACAACAAACCACAAAAACAATTTAAAAATGGGCAAAGGAGGCTGGGCACGGTAGCTCATGCCTGTAATCCTAGCACTTTGGGAGGCCAAGGCAGGAAGATGGTTTGAGGCCAGGAGTTCAAGACCAGCCTGAGCAAGAGCAAGACCCCATGTCTACAAAAAATACAAAAATTAACTGAGTGTGGTGGTGCGTGCCTGTAGTCCCAGGTACTTGGGAGGCTGAGGCAAGAGTTTGCTTGAGCCCAGGAGTTTGAGGTTGCAGCAGGCTATGATGGCTCCACTGCACTCGAGCCGGGGCGACAGAGCAAGACCCTGTCTCAAAAAAACAAAACAAAAAAACATGGGCAAAGGACTTGAATAGACATTTCTTCAAAGAAGATATACAAATGGCCATGAAAAGATGGTCAAGATCACTAATTACTAGGGAAATGCAAATCAAAACTACAATGAGAGCCAGGCATGGTAGCTCACGCCTGTAATCCTAGCCCTCTGGGAGGCCCAGGCGGGTGGATCGTTTGAGCTCCGGATTTCGAGACCAGCCTGAGCAAGAGCGAGACCCTGTCTCTACCAAAAAAATAGAGAAAATTAGCTGAGCATGGTGGGGCATGCCTGTAGTCCCAGCTACTCGGGAAGCTGAGGCAGAAGGATCACTTGAGCCCAGGAGTTTGAGGTTGCTGTGAGCTAGGCTGATGCCACAGCACCCGAGCAGCACAGTGAGACTCTGTCTCAAAATAAAATAAAATAAAATAAAAAACTACAATGAGACACCGCCTCACACCAATTAAGATGGCTACCTATAAAAAAAATAGAAAATAACAAGTGTTGGTAAGGATGTTGGAAGCCTGGAAACCGTGCACACTGTTGGTGGGGATGTTATACACTACAGCCACTGTGGAAAACAGAATGGTGGTTGCTCAAAATATTAAAATTACAATTACTATATGATCTAGCAATTCTACTTCTGGGTATATACACAAAAGGATTAAGAACAAGATCTCAGCAAGGTATCTGTAAACTCATGTTCATAGCAATGTTATTTACAATAGTTAAAACCTGGAAACAACCCAAGTGTTCACATACAGACGAATGGATAAGCGAATATGACGTATATACACAATGCAATATTATTCAGCCTTAAAAAGGAAATTCTGACATACGCTACATGTATAAACCTTGAAGACATTATGCCAAGTGAAATAAGCCATTCACAAAAAGACAAATACCATACAATTCCACTTATATGAGCTATTTAGAGTAGCCAAAATCAGAGACAGAAAATACAGTGGTGGTTGCCATTGTAGACCTAACAGACATACACAGAATATTCCACCTAACAATAGCAGAATACATATTCTTATCAACTATACATGGGCTGGTCTGAGTGCAGTGGTGTTTACAACTAATTGATCACAAATAGTTACAGGTTCCTTTGTTCATTCTCCACTCTCACTGCTTCACTTGACTAGCCTTAAAAAAAAATTTTAAAAGAAAAAAACCTATACATAGAACATTCTCCAGGATAGACCATCTGGCCACAAAACAAGCCTCAATAAATTTAAAAATCATAGAGTTATAGAAAATATCTTCTCCAATCATAATGGAATGAGGCTAGAAATCCGTAACAGAAAAAATAAAAACTTCAAAGACATGTAGTTATTAAACAACACACTTTTTTTTTTCTTAAAGAGATGGAGCCTCACTCTGTCATCCAGGCTGGAGTGCAGTGGCATGATCACAGCTCACTGCAGCCTCGAACTTCTGGCCTTAAGAGATCCTCAGCCTCTGGAGTAGCTGGGACCACAGGTGCGCACCACCACACCTGACTTAAACAACACATTTTCCAATAACAAACGGGTCAAAGAAGAAATCATAAAAGAAGTTAGAAAATACTCAGAGATGAATGAAAATAAAAACATAACATACCAAAACTTATGGGATGCAGTTAAGGCAGTCCTCAGAGGGAAATTTATAACTATCAAAGCCTATATTACTTATTTTGAATAAAAAAGATCTCAAATTAATAACCTAAATTTATACCTTGAGAAACTAGAAAAAGAAGAGCAAACTAAACCCAAACTAGCAGAAAGAAGGAAAGAATAAAGATTAGAACATTTTATTGCCCGTACTTTCTGTTTGATAGTTTATTTTCCTCTGTTAGATAGGTTATTAGTAAGGCCACCTTTCATGGGTGCAGTGGTTCACACTTGTAATCTTAGTACTTTGGGAGTCTGAGCAGGAGGATTGCTTGGGTGAGGAGTTCAAGACCAGCCAGAACAACATAACTAGACCTTATCTCTACAAAATAAAACAGAAAAATTAGCTGGGTGTGGTGGCCCAGTAGCCCCAGCTACTCAGAAGGCTGAGGCTGAGGGAGAAGGATCTTTAAGCTAAATTTATTGTAATATTGTCTTTTGACTTAACAATTATAAACATTTATGTACTAAACCAGAATCCTTAATATATGAAGCCTCTGCACTCTAGCTTGGGCAACAAATAAAGACCCTGTTTCAATAAAATAAATAAGCTATGCTTCTTTTTTATTTTTTTGAGACAGAGTCTTGCTCTGTTGCCTGGGCTAGAGTGCCGTGGCGTCAGCCTAGCTCACAGCAACCTCAAACTCCCGGGCTCAAGCAATCCTTCTGCCTCAGCCTCCCGAGTAGCTGGGACTACAGGCATGTGCCACCATGCCAGGCTAATTTTTTCTA
>CAUYRT010057977.1:0-11985 GCA_963574885.1 Lepilemur ruficaudatus | reverse complement strand
AAGAAATTAATTGGCCAACTAAAAATATATAGAAAAAATTAGCCAGGCATGGTGGTGCATGCCTGTAGTCCCAGCCACTCTGGAGGCTGAGGCAGGAGGATCGCTTAAGCCCAGGAGTTTGAGGTTGCTGTGAGCTAGGCTGACGCCGCAGCACTGTAGCCCGGGCAACAGAGTGAGACACTTTCTCAAAAAAAAAAAAAAAATATATATATATATATATATAATGAGATAGATTAATAAGAGAAGAACATACAAATTTATTTAAGTATTAGTTTTATATGACACTAAAAATAATATTTGCTTCAGAAATGAAGACTCAAAGAAACATGGAGGCCTCTGAAATTTTATGCTGAGTTTGATGAAGAGTGGACAGTTGTACAGAGTACACTTGAACGAAGAGGGTATAATCTCTAACGGTAACAAACTGGTTGTAACTTGGCTGGGCTTGTTTGTTCAGATTCTTAACATCTCTATGTCTTCGAGGATAAGGCTATTCCTCTCCTCTGAGCATAGGGAGGGTACCTTTACGATGAAGGCTTTATAATCTACTTCAGAGGATAGTCAAAGAATTTTTTGGGACCTGCTTCATGGAAGAAGAGCAGGAGTCAAAGAGATCATGTTGCTTCTGCTGCTTCCTCAAATGCCATATTTTGGGGTAGCACGTCCTGAACCCCATCACTTTTCTAGTGTTAAATCTGTTTCACATAGTTATTTTAAAGTTATTTCTTAGATATATTACGTATAGTTTTGTTGCTATTATAAATGCTATCTTTTGAACACTATATTTTCTCATTGGCTCTTCCCAGTATAGTGAATTGATAAGCACATTCTGGCTGAGCATTTAAAGATGGATCTCTGATGAGTGAGAGTTTTGATAACAAGAAATGGGCTTCGTCAATAGCAGGGCTGTAGTGCCTGAGACTCATCCTTACCAGCTAATCATGTGGGGGACAGACCAGGGTGTGGCCTCTATTCCATCCTTGCTATGTTACAGGACAGAACACTGCCCAAAAGACCATGATCTCAAACAAGTCTTTAGTTCCTGGAAAAATGTAACCATTGTAAAGGTAACATTGGTAACAACATTTTCCATACCACTCAAAAATAATTTCCAGAATAGAATGAAAATAGGTTTAAAGTAAAATAAATGAATATAAAATAATAATTGCTTAAAACAGAATATAAGATAGTGGTAATATTGTGTGGGAACAACAATAAATTATATATTATGTCCAAAATACCAAAGTTGTATAAAGACTATAATAGTTGTGGAGAGTAGCAAGATGACCACAGCTAATTAGGAAGGAGAAAGGAGGAATTTCAGATGGAGGGGCACAGTCAGTGGGAAAGTGCAAAGACAGAAAACAGAAGATAAAAAGCAAGAGATATGAAGGATAAAAGTAGAAATGTTATAGCTATATAATATAAATAAAAGAAAAAGAGGGAATATTATAGAGAGGAGAAAATAGTTCAAAAAAATCAATGCCTAGGTAATAATTATAACAATAACTACAAAAAGTAACAAAGTAACATAATTCTATAAAATTATATGAAAAAATACATTGTTCACCCAAAAAGAGCAATGATGTGATTGAGCTCATACTTCCCAACAATATCGGCAAGGGCAAGACACAAAAGAAGGAAGACTTTTGAATAATTGAGAAAATATTAATAATAATATTTAAAATATTTCTGTACCCAGTTAATGTTACTTGCAAAAGCAATATTAACAGAAATATTTGATGCTAAAAGGCATTAGAATTTTTACTACACTCAGACAAACCTGCATGGCATTAACAGAAGTATTCAAGTAAAAGGAAGAAGTCAAGCAAAGCTGTCTATATGAAACAAGTCAAGAATGTAACTTAATGAGTTTAATCATCATTTTCTCAACTCAAAGTCACTGATGAGGGTAATTTCCAAAATTTGAAAACTAATCTTGGTATGCTCTTTGATTAAACTTTTTAGAAAACATTTCAGTCAAATAAGAATGATACTTAGACTTTAATAGCCTAGAACACACTATATCACCTTGCTAATTCTTGAAAATTCTTGAAAATGTGATGCTTTATCTTGGATTTGAACCAAAGAATGGTAAAATAGAAAGCCACAAGAAAATTTCACAAATCCTACATCTGTTAATTAGAGCTGGCCAGGTGCTCCCTTGCTAGAACCTCCAAACAAGCTCTCAAGGTCCATTTATACACCTGTGCAGATCAGGACACGGCTAGCAACTTGAGTGGATCTTCTCTCAAATCTTTACGTTGCCTCTCTTCACTAGCGCCCCATCTCCTATAGTGTGCCACCTAAATTCTAGTCACAGGGCTCTTCATGCATCCTGATTTTGTCTCCTAGGCTCTAAGTGGGTACAACAACAGGGTTTAATTCTTTTGTTTCCCTTCTGGGAAGCAAAGTGTCCCGATGGTGATTACTGAGCTTCTAAAAAAATCTAAGACTCATTGAACAGGAAACAAAGACCAAAGGAATTGATCTGAAAGCAGGAAATGAAATAAATGAGGGTCTTTGCCAGGCAGAAAAAGAACTGAAAATCAGAGAATAAATTTATCACAATCTGAGAGTATTCTTTCTTTTTGAGGAAAAGATTTGGGCCTTTGCCTGAGAATGGGCCTCCACTTGTGTCTAAGGAATTATCTAAAGTGTCCAGTAAAATATCTTCTGTAGAACTCACCCTGAATTAGATGCACTTATGAAGGAAAAAGCCTCCACTCTCCTGGGGTGAAACGTAGCCTTCTTGTTCATATCAATACGACACACCCTGGAGTTTCCCACAAACACCCAGTGACTTCACTACCTAGGACATCCACAACCTCCTCATCCAACTCGATGACCTTTCCTCAACCTAGACCCAATCAGTCTACACCTTTTCTTATTTTGATGTTTCCTGCTGGGCTTTATTCTTGTGTCTTACCCATGGTTTCTTATCAAATGAAGGGCAGTTTTTAAATCCTAGATTATTCATACTTCCAAATAATCTCAGAGATATGCTTCTGAAAGTTGGGGTTAAAAGCAAAAATCAAACTTATCTCAAAATCTTTAGTCAAAATAGACTTTAGTTTATTTTTCGTTGTTTATGAAACATCGTTAGTGGACCCTTTCTCTAAGACATAAGAATCTTGGCCAGGCACGGTGGCTCACGCCTATAATCCTAGCACTCTGGGAGGCCAAGGAGGGTGGATTGCTCAAGGTCAGGAGTTCCAAACCAGCCTGAGCAAGAGCGAGACCCCATCTCTACTAAAAATAGAAAGAAATTAATTGGCTAACTAAAAAAAAAAAAAAAAGAAAGATATAAGAATCTCACAAATTTAATTTTAATCAGTAAAACCAAGATGCAGAAGACATAAATCATAACCATTTATGTGTGTTGAAGGCATACAAAACAATTCAATATATTTGTTGATGACTTTAATGTGATAAGCATCTAAAGAATAGCAAGAAATTGATAATTACAAAATTAAGAACAGTGATTATGTCTAAGAAAGAAGTGGATATAAGGAGGGAGTCACACAAAATCATCAAAGGGACAGATATTGTTCTTTAAGCATGAGTTAACAAATAAATTTAATTTTACTATTAATCTATATATTACTTATAACTAATTTGTTACCTTGAAATGTGTTACCTTGAAATGTTACCTCAATGTGCAAATGAGAAACTAAATAGTTCAAATTCAATTTAAGTAGCCATAATAGGATAACTAGTGATTAATATCGCACAGCTTTAATGTGTCAGATATTTCATTGTTTTAATAGGAAAAATATAATAACATCCGAAAAGAAGCTGTTTCAGGAGAACTCACGTAATAAAAATGAAGCAGCACATATCTATACAAAGAAACTATACAAAAAAATAAAAGGGAAAAATGTTTACCTAAAACCATCACAAGGAAACAATGTGTCAAAATGATTGATAATTATGATTAAAACTTGGTATCAAATTAATAATAACCTCAATGAAGCCACGCCTCACAAAGAAGAGAAAATGTAGAGACTCCAGTGCTCAAGCAGGAGATGGCGAGACAGCAAAGTTGCTGAAACGTACACAGCAAAGGTGGCGAACTGTGGAGATGGTTTCTGGTGGGAGGAAGAAATGGGAGTAGGAGCATAAAGGTGCTGCTTTGTTAAAGAATTTGAGACTGATGCAGCTCTCTAAACTATGAGAACATATAATTTTATTTATTTATTTTTTATTTTTTTATTTTTTGAGACAGAGTCTCACTTTGTTGCCTGGCTAGAGTGAGTGCCGTGGCGTCAGCCTAGGTCACAGCAACCTCAAACTTCTGGGCTCAAGCAATCCTCCTGCCTCAGCCTCCCAAGTGGCTGGGATTACAGGCATGCACCACCATGCCCGGCTAATTTTTTCTATGTATTTTTAGTTGGCTAATTAATTTCTTTCTATTTATAGTAGAGACGGGGTCTCGCTCTTGCTCAGGCTGGTTTCGAACTGCTGACCTTGAGCGATCTGCCCGCCTCGGCCTCCCAAAGTGTTAGGATTACAGGCGTGAGCCACCGCGCCCGGCCTATAATTTGATTTAAAAGCAAATATCGAACAATTAAACAGACTCCTTCTGTCTCCTTGCAATGCTCGGTTCCCATGGCCAGACTCCTCACACGGGTACTCACTACTGCTCATCCGGGAGGGCCAGCGTAGGAAGACTGCCTGCTTCTTCCAGGATATTGTGATAGGAAGTCTTGCTTCCAATAAGCTCGTCTTGCTCCTCATGCTTTCCCCAGATGTATAGCGCGGGGCCATTAGGATATTTGGACTTCCTCTGCACTTCTCCTTCCTTAGACCGGTTCCCCCAGTTGCTGCTGCCTGGTCTTTGTGGACTTCCCCTAAAGCTCCAGGTCTCCCTGTCCCAAGCTGGGATTGATTTCTCAATGTACGTGCATTGTGATGTCACTCTAGATCATCCAGGAACTCTCAGGCTTGTTTACCGTCTCCATGGAAACAGCCTCCAAACCGCTGGGGAAGCTTCAGAGGGGCAGAGCCTGAGCCTGGTGTAGACAGCCAGTGTGATCCCGAGCAGCCTTTCTGCTCAGACTCACCTCTCCCGGCCTTGAGCTTCTTGAAATCTGTAGCCACCCTCACCCCAACCCCAGAAGCTTGTAGATGTGGATTGGTGGGGTTTCTTCTCTTCCAACAAGTGTTGTGATCATGGGCAAGTCATTGTCCACCAGCCTCAAATATTTCTTTGTAAAGTGTGTGACCCAGCCTGCTTCTGCAGAACAGAGAGCCGGTGGGATTAAAGGAGATGAACGCAGGAGCTGGAGTGGCGAAGAAAACCACAGGATGATCACTCCAGGCACGGAGAAGGACGTGGCAGGTCCATAGCACACCACTGATCTTCAAAGGAAGGTAAGTGGACTAGGGGTGTCAGGGTCCCACTGTGATGTGCCTGGAGCCTCAAGCGGGAATTGGCCAGTCAGGGAGAAGGCCCAGGTTACCAGCTTACACCGGACACAGAAAGTGTGAAGGCTGAAAGGAGACTCCGCAGCTGCTCCATCTGCTGACCCCTCCCTTTCCCCGCAACCGTTTTCGCTGACTCTGCTGAGGAGGCCACGGTTGCCCTTAGCATCCTTTCTCATCTCTCAGGTGCAGAGGCAGGTGCTGGGCTTCACATTGCTCCCTCACCACACCCTCACACACAGACATACAGGCCCTTGTTCACCCATCTGAGCCCACGGCTGGGACTGCTGCCTCCTGTGCTCTTCCAATTTATTGTTGCTCCTGCCTCCCACCCAGGTCCACCTGTGGGCCACCTGTACGCCCGCCTTGTATGGGTGGCCTGGGTGGAGACAGCTGTCTGGAGGACTTGAGCTGCTGCAGGGATTGAAGATGCAGCACATTAGCACCTCAAGGCAAAATGACACGTCAGGAACAAATAGTCATTAGTGGAGCAAAATGTGGAAGAATTTCCCAAGAACCATTGAAGAGGAGGAAACAAAGACCATTAGGAATTGAAGTGATAACAAGGAATGAAATTAATAAGAATCTTTGTCCTGTTGGACAGTGTAGAAAAATTTGCTCCCAAACTGAGATGGAGTGGAGAGACCAAAGAATGACTCTGATCGGTCCAGCTTGGTGAGTTAGATGAGTTTATTAGAGGTTACTTACAAGGGTGCTTGCCCCTGGGCAGCACAGGAACTTCTTACCCAGGAGCTTTCTTTTTCTTTTTCTTTTTTTTTTTGAGACATAGTCTCACTGTGTTGCCCGGGCTAGAGTGCTATGGCGTCAGCCTAGCTCACAGCAACCTCAAACTCCTGGGCTCAAGCTATCCTTCTGCCTCAGCCTCCCGAGTAGCTGGGACTACAGGCATGCGCCACCATGCCCGGCTCATTTTTTCTATATATTTTTAGTTGGCCAATTAATTTCTTTCTATTTCTAGTAGACACGGGGTCTCACTCTTGCTCAGGCTGGTCTCGAACTCCTGAGCTCAAACGATCCTCCCACCTCGGCCTCCCAGAGTGCTAGGATTACAGGTGTGAGCCACCGCGCCCGGCCTCAACACTCTGTTTTTAAGATGGACCTATGTTGTTGATGATAGTTCTAACACATTTTCAATAGTCTGTTAATTATATGCACCTTTTACTGATTGAATCCTCCAGTGTTGGTCATCTCTCCTGCCTCTGAGTCTCACGAGCATACTGTAATAAATATCCCCATCGGTCCGCTCCTCCACCTTTAGCTCTGGTTGGTGGAGACGGGGAAGGGGAAGGGGTGGCCTAGTGGCCTCTGTCTTCTTTAACAATATGGAGTACTGAACTGCCCGTGATAAACGGAGACATGATAACACCAGCTCTGGTCTCGTATTTCAAACATTTAGAGGCTTCTCTGGGTTCCTTAGTACTTTAATAAGAGATGGAGTGACTGAAATAATTTTCTAGAACTTAAAGAACAGAATCTCCAGTGATCCCCCTTCTCAGTGTCATGTTCTTAAACCTGGCCTAATCGATTCTAGAAGCATTGATTACCTGGGCAAAACAAGTGAAACGTTCGAAGACATTTTATGACTCATGAGGTTGAGTGAAGTTTCTGAAATGTTTTGCCATTTTAATGATCGCAAAACCTGATGTCATTTGGTTGCCCAACATCATATCCTGAGTCGTTGACAAAGTTGGATTAGAACCTTAATACCTTGTATTTATATAGTGTTTATAATTTATAGTGCCATTCATAAATCTAATCCATCTCATTCAACCCTACGACAGCCCTGGGAGGTAGGCGGGGCAGGATGATAGCTTCAACAGTAGATGAAGAAATGGAGGTCTAAGGCAATTAAGTGAGCTGTCCAAAGTCACGTGGGGACTAAGCGATAGAGCTGGGCATTCTGGTGTATCTGTCCTCTTCGATTATTTGGTGATGTTCACGAGCTGGCTAAAGCTGCACACCGTGTTCATCCCATTAGCCGAACACCTGTTCACAAAAACAGCTCAATTAGGAAAAAAATAAGAGCCATATAACTGAGTCGCATGGCAACAAGCAGCACGAGGGGTTGGACTTTGGCATAATTTGGAGCCCTGGCAAAGGTACCACCAGCTGCGTGTCATTTTATCCGTTACCTAACCATAGTCATAAAATTAGAGTGGTAGCTGGACCATAAAAAATAATAATTGATGAAGGTATATTTGTACGAAGAGACAATTCCATTCTCTCGAAGACTCTTTTCGTGACTTTTCAAAACATACAACCAACCTGTGGAAGTTAGGCCTGCTTCTGTGAGGCAGGGTGCAATGACCTGCAGAGAGGTGTACGACTGGGCAGCCTAAGTAGCTCCTGCTTGGGCATGTGCAGTAGCACACAGGTTCTAACTCATGTATCTTACTATATAATTTGGGCGCGGGCAAAAATATCATAGAACGCAGCATATGTTTTCAAAAAAGTCAGTCCTGAGGTCATGTCCCCAGAATTACAAATGAACTGCCCTTTTTAGAGTCAGGCATTGGGAGTGAGAACATTTTTAGAATGACAGTGTTAATATTTTGAAGTGATTGAATGTCTCCAAAGCAATAAGACAATTATTTTCTCTACTTGATTCTCCATTATCTGCGGGTGGCTTATGTGCATTAGATTTTTTCTATACCAAGTCTGGTATTTCTATCATCAGCATTTACGTTCTTGAGCACCGTTACTCTTCCACGCAACAAATACATCTCCCTGTCCTGCGGTCTATTGATCTAATTAATTTAGTTAATGTTCTCCTAAACAAAACATAATTAGGAAGCTAAATGGGCAATCAAAAATTACTAACATACTCTAAAACACAAAAGGGATATTTATTAGCTGCCATTTTGACTTATTTGGGCCATTTTTCCTCCCCACAAACTATTTATTAATAGAAAGTTGATCTTTTTATTTGCTTCCAAGCTTAGTGGTGCAAATTCCTCTTCAGGTTTAATGGTTCACTTCAGAAAATATGGAGACTTTTTCCCACTTAGCAGAAATCTATTTGTCTCATTTATTGGTGTATTAAAGGCATCAGACATTTTCAAAGATTAGATCTGGGCAGAGCGAAGAGGTTCACACCTTTAATCCTAGCACTCTGGGAGGCTGAGGCAGAAGGATAGCTTCAGGTCACGAGTTCGAGACCAGCCTGAGTAAGAGTGACACCCCATCTGTACAAAAAACAAAAAATTATCCAGGAATGGTGGCACATTCCTATAGTCCGAGCTACTAAGGAGGCTGAAGCAGAAGGATTGCTTAAGTGTAGGAGTTTGAGGTTGACGTGAGCTAGGCTGACACCACTATACGCTAGCCTGGGCGTCGACAGAGCATTATTATATCTCAAAAAAAAAAAAAAAGACTAGATCTGATAATTCAATTTGTTTCACAGATCTGACCCCTTCTGTATTATCTGGTTTGAAAAGCCCTGAGCACGTGGCTGTGCCCCATAGAAATCTCTAGGACAAACTGTTTTTGTTCCTCTGTTTATATTTGATCATAGGACTGAACTCTGTTTGGGATGTAATGGATATTCACACTTACTAAGCATTAGCACAACCATACTAACAATACCCAAAGCAGGCAGAGGCCCAAGCATTATTCATCCTACCAGACAAATTTCTACCCTACATATTCAAACTGCAAAAAAAAAAAAAAAGGGTCAGGAAATTTGAAGCTGTAGTGTACCTCTTACTTTAACCACAGAGCTGCAACAATATGCAATATGCTTTCGGAAGAGTGAGAAACAGCCTCCTGTTCATCACTGTGGTTAGGTGTATGTTGCCCTCTGTCCTCTAAGATCCTAAGACACCCGCGTCTTGCTAATCCATAACAGCAGTAGAGATGGCTGAGTTCCATAGGAGCATTTTTACTGTCCCATACCTAAGTGAGGAATTTAACATTTATATATAATAAAGGGACCAGATGGGCAGGTTTGCCTGGGATGCTTCTGACCTATGACTGTTGTACCTGTATAATTATTAATAGCACGACTTACAATCACTCTTAAGTGTTCTAGGTTGGATGACAAGTTACACGATCACATTAATTTAACAGGCAGGCTGAACATTAACTAGCACCTTGGCTCAAAATGTTTCCCAGACTCCTCAGTTGTCCTCTGAAGTTGAAACGAGGCACAAAGTGTTGAGGAAATCAGGAGCAGTGCCCAGAATAGACCTCTAAACTCCCTTTCTTGGGTCAGTGACATCAGTAACCTGTTGATGAGGAAGAACATGAGTCTTTAAAACCCAGCCACTCTGATCGTCAGAATTTTAGAAGAGAAATAGTCTCAGAGGTCATCTGGCCCCAAACCTTCACTTTTCTGGCTTAAGGGAAGTATGATCCTTCTGGAAATGTGCACATCATTTTACACTTTGCTAAATTGTTTCATGTGCGTAATCTCACTGGATCACAGCTGGAGTAAACAGGCAAGGAAGGACGTTCTTAGCCACGTTTTACAGAGAACAGAATGAAGTTTTCAATAAGTTAGATGATGCAGCCAGGGTCATTTAACTAGTAAGCGGAAGAGTTAAAATTAAAATCCTGCTTTGATTCCTTGCCCAGCGCTCTATTACTCTATACCGTTTATTAATGAGAATTTAAAACGGTATCCCCTACATATAATTCATCCATTACAGCTACATCAACATTCCCTCTATAACTGATGCTATATACTCAAAAGCACCTTATTTCTCCAGCTGTCAAAAGCTCTCTGGCCAGCAACTAAACTGCCCTTGTCTGACAGCGCCACTTGGTGGCTGGCTCGGGGAACGTGCAGCACAAAATCTGTCCCCTTCTCTCTGGTGCCTTGGGTAGAAGGATGAGGAGAGAAAAATACAAAGTAGTTCTGGCTTTTTCTTTGTTTTTCACAGTTAACAGCATCACTGATAACGTCTCAGACAACCTATTTCTCACATCGACACTCAACATTTCCTTTCTTTCTTTCTCCCTTTTTCCTTCCCTTTACTTCATCTATGACACAAGTACAGCTCTAATCAACATGCTTTTCTATCGAGACTAGAAAGTTACTTTTTCCGGTTGCACATGTTGGCTGGTCCTTGTTGTTGAAAACAGGGAGCGGTCTTGTCTCAAGTTCAGCCTGCCGAAGGCCATTGGTTAAGTTCTGTTCAACGGCCATCTAATGAGCACCTACTAAGTGCCAGGCGCTCCTGATGCATACTGGGGAGGTTTAAATGTAGAAGAAACGACACATCCCCCACAGCAGAGCATACAGTTTAGCGGGGCAGGCAGGCCCACGAACAAAGTATTTCAAAACAATTTTGGTCATTGTTCTCCTAGGCCAAGACAACTTCAAAAAATCTACTCACCAATTCATAGACTGTTTGTTCCTATTTGTTATCACCTTCCTCACTACTCACCTTCTGTCCTAGTAATGCCTGCTTATTACTGAGGCAGGAAAGGAGAAACTGCAAAGTGGTGGTGAGAAATGAGCAACCATTATTTTAGGGAAAATAACAAACTATGTACAAACCAATGCACAATGTAGACGTATCCAATGAGAAAACATGCCTAAAATATTACATCCCTCCCCCTTCGTCAGTCTTGAGAATTTCCATCCAGGGATGACTCCTATGATAAAGCAACATGTACAGCATTGGATTTTTTTTTTTTAAAAAAGGTTCTATTAATAATTTCAACTATTGTGCTTTACCATTCCAGAAAGATAAAAAAAAAAAAAAGATTATGACCCAGAAAGAGTGAATCTTATAATCTGTTCTTAAACCAGTTCATCACCCAGGACATGCCTTCCTGAAAGCCTAGCTTATAGCCATTTAAAGAACAAGAAGATCTTCCATAAGCAAGCACTTTACAGCTTAGAGACATGTTCCCTGTAATAGCATATGAACTCTATAATAAAGCTGTGAGCTAGGCAAAGAAAGGTAATTATCATATCTCTTTCCATGAGAAAAATGGAGGCTCAGCAAAGTGACGTTTCAAATGATTCGTACCCTTTTTACTATGTTAGCTCAAATTTCATTTTGTTCTTCATTCTGCTGGGTTTCTGAGAACAGAGAACTTTCTAAGGCAAGAGGAAAGCTAACCTAAAAGGGAGGAGCTGGAGAATAAATAGCAACCTGATTTAGCAACGACACGGAGCACACGTAAAAGTGCACATCAGATATGCGGAAATTAAAATTTTTAAAAGGGGCAGCCCTTCGTAGGTGTCAACCTTTGCCTGAAAAAACTTGCAGGAATAAGAGGTAGTTGGGAGGGTGTAGTCACTAGTGACCAGTTGGAATGCCATGAATTTGAGTATAGTTGGCATCTTGGTCTTCCTGCCTCAAGTCAAGGGCGGCATGTTCTAGAACAGCATGCTTGCTTGTCTTTGTGAATCAGCAAGTGGTTCTGCATGTACCTGTAACTGTTACGTTGGGTCAAAAGTTAAGAGCTTAGCTCAGGCGCGGTGGCTCACGCCTGTAATCCTAAGCACTCTGGGAGGCCGAGGCGGGAGGATCGCTCAAGGTCAGGAGTTTGAAACCAGCCTGAGCAAGAGTGAGACCCCGT
>CAUYRT010057974.1:0-22588 GCA_963574885.1 Lepilemur ruficaudatus | reverse complement strand
TACTATGATGGATTATGTCAAAGGAACACAGGAGCCAATTGAAAGGCACCCCAGACCCCCACCATGTCCAATAAATAAAGTAGCATTAAATTATAATTTAAATTATAAAATTAATGTTCTTGAGTCCATATTGACATAAATAGGTAAATAGGGAGAAGAGACAAATCTCCCATGCAGAAATATTCCAAATAATTTATCTAGATAACCCACCCTTCAGGAGGAGAGACATAATGGGTCTTGACTTCCAACTAATACAGTATGTAAAGAAGAAGGAAAAAGGGGATAAATTTTCAAAGAAAATCCTGGAAAACACTGCTTAGCAAGGTGATCATGATAAATACCAACACAGATAAGTCATGTTGATAGTGTGTACCCTTGATATGATGTGATTAAAATGGCACTTTAACTCTGTGGTCGTCCTCTGTAGTAAGTCCAGTCAAATTATGAGGAAAAAAAATGACAAATCCTAACTGAGGGACATTCTACGAAATACGTCACCAGTACTCAAATCTGTCAAGGTCATCAAAACCAAGAATAATCTAAGAAGTTGTTATGGCCAAGAGGAGCTGGAGGAAATATGACAACCTAGAACAGATAAGGGGCAATAGGTAAAAACTAAAGAAACATGAAGTATGGACTTGAATAATAATGTGTCAATATTGGTTCATTGATTGTGACAAATGTATTACACAATTGAAAGATATAAATAAGAGGGGCTGTTAAGTGTGCAGTATATGGGGACTCTCTGTACTATGTTTGCAATTTTTCTGTAAGTTTAAAACTGTCCTAAAAATAAAGTTTATTAAAAAACGGTTTTACAAATTGTATAAAAACCTGCCTAGAAAAGAACTTGTTCTGTTATTTTGGTAATTTTTTTTTCATCTATTCTCCCAAAATTCTTCCTTCCCTTTCACCCATTTACACATGCACGCATGCACACACACACACCTTTGCGCTCTTTACATTGCAGATACTCAGTAAAACAATAGATAGACTTTTAGTGTTGGTCAAGACCTGGAATCCTAACTTGTTCACCTAAATAAATAGTGTGCCTGTCACATAAAAACATGTAAGACTGCTAAGTTCTATTCCTAAATAGAATAGTTCTATTCCTATATCCAACAGAAATGCATATATGTGTGCACCAAAATACACATAGTAAAATGTCATAGCAGTATCATTCATGATACCCCAACCTAGAAACTACTCACATGTATGTCAATAGGAGGATGAACAAATAAATTGAGTAAATTACTCAATGGAACCATATAGAGCAGAATTTCTAAATCTCATCACTACTGACTTTGGGGACCGTAACACAATGGATGAATTTTATAATTGTAGTGATAAATGAAAGAAGCCCAGATATAAAGAGTTCATGCTTTGTGATTCTATATACAGAGAGGACAAAAACAAGTGATGCTAATCTGCAATGTTAGAAGTAGGGTTATCCTTAAATGAAGGGTTAGTCCCTGGAAGGGAAGACCAGCGTGGGTAGTTCTGGGTTTTTTTTTTTTACATTCTGCTTTTTTGATCTGGGCAAAGATTGCAGAGATGTTCTTAGCTTTTAAAAATTCAGAAAGTTAAACAGTTGTCTTTATGTATATCATGCTTTAATAAAGAGTAAAAAACCACAATAAACAGAATTATGTGAATGAATAAATGAATACAAGGTGTCTCTTGAAACATTTTGATAAATTATCAAATTTGAACACAATGTTTCATTTTAATTTCTGTCACTATTTCTGTCATTGTTTTGATGAAATACCCCCTTTCCTCAGTACAACAAAGAAAATAGTTTAGAAGGTCTATAATTCAGTCAGATTCATGAGATTTAGCTACTTTAAGGAATATGAATTCCTTTAAGTTACCAGGGATTTAATCTGTATTATGTATTTGAGGAAAACCTTTAATTCAGTAGATATACATTGTCTTTCATTCTTTCTCCTCATGACTAAGTATGGATATTATCCATGATATAAATTCTCTACCAGAGATGCCAATATTAGGAGCTTTAGTGAACTTTCAAAACACAGAGTTACGTGAACCAGTTAATACTGCTATATATGCCCGCATCTGTATTCCCTGCTTATTGCTAAGAGCAGCAGATGCTAAACTGAAAAAAAATTGTGTGTGTGTGTGTGTGTGTGTGTGTGTGTATACATATATGAGGACTGTCTGGAAAGTATCCAGCCATTGTTAACAAGAACTGTTACATAGCTGGATACTTTCCAGACAGCCTGTGTGTGTGTGTGTGTGTGTGTGTGTGTGTGTGTGTATGTATGTGTTTATACACCCCTAAAAAAGAATTGTGAGAAAAATATTTGTAATAGAATATTTATAAATTAATAAATCTATCAAAAGGATAAAAATAACAAAAAAGAAATTTAACTTTTATAAAATGTCACAATGAATATTTTAATAAAATGGAACATAATTTAAATCTCAAGCATGCTATATGTCAACTTGAAATAACAATATAATAGTTGAAGAAAACACAGAGAAATACTATTTTTGGTATTTATATCCTTTTAACTTTCCTCCAAAATTGGAATGCTCAAACAAACTTGGGAAATAATCTAAAAAATTCAGAAGCTAAACCGAAAGTCAGGAAATACAGGATAGCTAGTTTTCCATGTAGAACATTAAGCAATCTACTAGAGAGCCAACAGCATATTTTGAAGAGTAATCCTACAACATTAGATTTTAAATTAATGTTAAATTTGTCAGCAAGAAGGGGATTTCCCTAAAATAGATTTTTTCTCTTGTCTATATCTATAATGTTGTGCCTGGCCTTTAAAGATGACTCTTTGTATGCATGCAATCAGCAAATCAGTATTTTTTCATCAATGTGCTTTTTAAGCTTTCTGAAATTGTTCCACACAGTTGATCACTTTCAATATGGGCACATAGAAAACAGTTGCAATGACCAGAATCAGCATTCTGTGGTTCAGTGACTCAGATCATAGAGATATGGGCAGGCAGACTTGGAAGGCTTTGAGGGATGATCCCAGTTTTGCTGCTGACCTATTGCCAAAATGTATCACTCCCAACAAGCAGGTAACTCCACGTTAACAATTTCTATAGTTGCAAGGCAGGCTTCATTTGAAGATGTTATGTTTTATAACAAATAAAAGGTAACTTTGATCACTCCCCTACTTCTCTAACTATAATAAACCTCTTTATACATCATAAGTCATTGGCACTCTTGAAGTACTTTCATATTCTAAATCAAGTCTTTTAGAAATCAACTGAATACATGAGCCACACTATTTTATGTGGACGGTAAAAATCCCAACTCAAACTACTTTAAAGAACAAAGGCACAAGAAAAAAAACACATCAAATGTAACAGTTTTGTGGACCTGTCCTCAGCATTTTCAGAGATCCTCAGCACTCTTGTTAATTTTCCAACCCAATTCTTATGTATTAACCTCATTTTCTTCTAATTCCTGATCAATTTTCCCCCATTTTTTGGGCATGGCCACAGACAGTTCTAGGCTCATGTGTGTATAGAAGAAAGAATGGGACTTCCGTACAGCATCTATTTATCAGATATTAGGTAAGGGCACTGACTAGCCTGGTTTATGCCATGTTGTGACAAGATTGGCAGAACATTGTCCTTGGTGATCCCACTGGAGCCACCTGGACTGTGAGAGAAGAAGCTGTTCCTTGAAGGAAGGGAAGCTGGTCAAACAAGATCAACAAATGACAACAATGCTTTCCCCTCCACCCCCAAGTTATTGTAACATGATGATAATGCCTAAAACTCTGACTATTGAGGAAAGGGTTGGGACTCTAAAAGGAGAAAATTTGCCGTCATCTTTTGGAGCTATGCTTGAGTAAATTAAGAGCCACATTTTCCCCTTGATTCTCACAAAGCAAACAAGGCTCCGTGAAGAGTTCCCCTTCGAAAAACTGATCGTGTGACACTTCATTGCTGCAGGTAGTTCAACATTTTTATCCCTCCCACTCTTGTTTGCACATCCCTCTCCAGTTTCAAACTTCCAAGGACCTTCCATATTGTCACCAGATGGCCAGTCTGGAATGGGAAGAAATAATCTACAGAGGAGGAGTATTCATCAGGTATGTGCTGACAGGTGTTGAGTTGGAGGTGAAGAGGTGGGTAGTCCAGTCAACTTAGCTCGCAGTCTTTCTACAGACAGTCAGAACCTTAGGGACCAAAGTAAATGTCCTCAATGCTCTTATGTATCTTCTTTCAAAGTAGCTGGGTGCAGGGCAGTTTCATAATAGAGGAGAAGAGGCTCAGGAGGCAAGGCCCAGAGATTCCTGCTGATCAGCTTGGACATCAAGAAGGCAATCCTTATAGGAAATGCAAATTTTTTGCTTTTGGAAGCACATTCACTATATTAGTTGCCTTCCAGAATTTTAATTTTTAAATATATTTGAGGAAATTACTAATACAGAAAATATGAAACTCTTCTATGCTAGGTTAGAGCCCACATACATCGATATAATGTTTCTTTTTGCTTGTCCTTCAGGTTTATTGTGTCTCATTTTTGAAGAGATTAGTTACCAGTTTGGCTTTGGCCTCATGTCTACTCAGTGTTTATTTCTGATGGAAGAGATCTATGTGAATGGCTATTCAAATCAACTCCCCTTTGTTCACATTTATGCACGTTTTGGTGGCCTGGTCACCAGGATGTGGCCTCCTGACACATCTAGCCCAAGTCTGCTCTTTTATTCAATCTTAGTAATCCAGTTCTCGCTCCTCATCCTCTAGTCTCAAGACTAAATTTGATGCAACATCTGGTTCTTAATGCTGATTATGACATAATAAAAATGTATGTTTCTCAGGTTACCTTTTCATAAAATAGATCAGTATTCCTGGCTTATAATAAAGAATGGAAATAATTTATTCTCAAGTATTGTTGGACATTATCTGAGAGAAATTAGTGAACAGAGAGAATTTCCATTAGTACTAATGCCATAATTAATAAATACCCTTAAAGGATAGAACTTTGGTCTGAACGTTATAAAATTTCTTTTCTTCTAATTCACTCTGAATGAATAATCTGTTCTCTATGCATATTGGTAAGATTAACTGGCTTTAGCAATATAATGGTCTGTAGGAAAATTTACCCAGAAGTTTGAAATGTCAATTTCTAGTGTTGAGTTCTATCTTCTTAGTTAAGACTTTTAAACTTAATCCCAACTTCCATTTTTTCTTACTCATATTTATCTTAATATAATAAATACATATACATATATACACACATGTGTGTGTGTATATATATATTTTTTTTTTTTTTGAAGGAAAGAGAGTTTAGTTTTCCAGCAAGGGAGGAAATACAGTAGACCTAATCTCAAAAAAAATAAAAAAAATAAATAAAAAATAAAAAACAAATTTCCTAAACATTCACAGAAATACGGAGCTTTTAAAGGATGGGTTTTCTTAGCTTCAGTTAATAACTGTTCAACTGCAGTTGATAATTCTGATCATCCTATCTCTGCTGAAGACAGTCTCATGACCTCCACCCAGGATCTCCCTTCACCAGGTTAGGCTGGACCATCTTCTGTTGCACAAATAAAAGACTTACCCTGCCCCTCCCAACCATTGGCCTGGGGCAGGGACACAGGCTTTAGAGACAGAATATTTTTGTCATTTTTTTCCAGGCCATTCCTTCCATTACATATTTCCCGATCTCAATATTTCCCTTCCATATCTATGGGAGGAGAGGTGATGTAGTCATCGAGCTAATTCCTGTTGATTTGGGGCAATGCCTCAATTGGAAGGTTTATACTTATGTCATTACAAAGCTTTGACAGTATGTTTACAACAACAGATTGCCAGTTGAAAAAAAGTTAGATAACAACTACAACAGTAAGGATTGATAAGGCAACATGGACTATCACCTTGTACACAATGTCTGATACAGGGCTGGGCTAGAAAGAAACACAGGACCTCTGAATGCAGAGCTTTTACTTACACTCTGTAGGTGATCTGAGATACTGACTTATGTAAATTCAGAAATCATGCACAGCGCTAAACAGGGTTTAGGATGATAAATACAAATATAGATCACCAGAAGAGGCAATAGCCTAGGGAAATCCTCATGAGGAGTTGTCTCTCCATCCTATCAACAGAACAAATAATCATAGAAAGGTTAGCAAAAATTATCAACATTTTAGTTTTTTTCCCCTTTCCTTAAACAGTTACTTTTTATTGCCTAAAGCCTGGCCCCTCTGCTGGGGGCTTATGTCCTCTTTTTCCATGAGATGCCTCTTTACTCTGGCATGATGGACCCAAGGTTTCATTTCTGACAACTTTAACGAGGCACAAGCTGTTAGGGGCACGTCATAGGGTTTCTTCTACTTCTTTGTTTCCAACTGGAATGGAGACCTGACGGAGGCAAACTCATACATAGTGGTTAGTGCCTTAATACCTGACCGACTCATTTGGCATATTGCTTTGCTCTGCTTTATACTCATGGCTGTATTACCATACTTATCTTGGGGTGCTAGGAAGGGTCTCACATAAACTATTTGTTAGGGGCTTAATTTAAACCTGCTTCTGAGGGATATCCTTATTCAGAGGGGCCAAACAGCAGTACCCTATTCTACTTTTCTGACTTGCTGGGTTATTTCTGATTAAAAAGCATGTCCATGATTGCTTTGTATGGAGCAATGGAGAGGAGCTTTGTATGGAGAGGAGCCTATGAATATCTAGACCTGTGGCATCATTGAGTCCACTGTGTCACCAGGTTCCCACTGAGGCTCCACTCAAACTTCATGGGTGACCACAGGACATTGTGCAGTAGATACAGGTGCAGACCACAGGAAGCAACACTGTTAGTCACCTTGTGAAATGTCCGGGGCCCCTTGGGCTCCTGGGCCCTGTTGACAGTGGAGCTGTCTGAGCCTTGCTGGCTTCCAGGTCCCTTCCTATTTGGCTGTGGAGCTTGTTGACATCCTTGCTGTAAAAGGAGGGGCTGTTGAGCTGTTTCTACAGCTACCTGTCCACAACATCCATCACCAGCATGTCATTTTATACCTGTTTGGCCTCTTTCTCAGGACTACTATGAGGTGAGTTCCTGCTCTGCTGGTGGACATGCACAGGAATTCAGCAAAGGCCCTGTCCTGGGTCAGCAGCTCCTGGTAGGAGCCCATCTTGTAGCTTTAGATGCTCCCTCCATTCGCAGCCTGAAAAGATACTAATACCAAGTGAAACTGTCAATCATCAGAAATGTTGGGCCTCCTGTGCAGTGGGTTGCTTTTCTGTCCTTGGACCACCTCAAGCATATAAGCAGTTTGTTGCACACAGGATCTTTCCAAATGAAGTCTCACCAAATCCAAATCCACTGAGGCAAGCGCACAAACAGTCTATTGTAAATGGGATTTTCCCAAATGAGGTTCCCCAAATCCATTAAGGCATCACACCTCTAATGTGTGAGGTGCCTCAAAAAAAGCCAGACTAAAGTTTCAAGTAGGAGAACAAATCTATGAGAAATTTGTCTCCGTGTAGCTGTGTCATCCAAAATGGCACAGAGTCCCAATCTTTGGCTTCAAAGGGGTTCTAAATCTAGCTGGGGGATCAAGGCCCCAGCAAACAGATTGCCTCCAGTGGCTTTTGGAGAACAGGTTGCCTCCAGTAACCTTCTTAGCATCTCTGTCAGTGGCCTGACTTCTTTTTGCCATGTTGGCTACCTACTTGGGCTCAGCCATAGGCTGTATCGAGGCCATTATTTCAGTGGCACACTTAAATCCTGCTGTCAGGAGACATCTTTCAAATGGTATGTACGATAATAAAAGCATATAAATGTTTACATTTTTCTTCTTGATAATTGTAACTCAGCTTCCTGGGCTGAAGTCCCACATGACAGTGTCTCTGCTGTGCTCACCGCACATCCAGTCCCTCATCACTAAAGATGTTCCACCAGTGAGAAAAATCTCAATCTCTTTCTGGCATCGGCTGACCTGACAGGTCCATCCTGCCTACAATACAGTCTCTAGAACCTTTAAACAGTCATGTTGTAAAGGCAAAAGGGTAGCAGGATTGAGAATAGAGACAGTCTTTAATAACAGTTTATCAAGGAGGCCATCTCACAGTAGTGTGCAGTGGCCTTAACATGTCACTGGTCTTGGGATGCCTCTCAGCATCTACTAAGACTCTAAGGCTCATTCCCTGTTCTTCATATTATTTACAAGTCAGGCAAACCCAGAATGGGGCAGTCATAAGCTGTTCCTTAAGGGCCTCATACAAGAGCTTTATCATCAGTCCAAAGTATGGGCTCCAGACACCATTCCTAGGAACCCCAGATTAGTTAATATAAGTTTACAAATCTGTCCGATTGCAAGTTTACAAATCCCCTGCTAAGCTTTCAAACAGGGTAGGAGAGCCTCTTTAAAAATTCCTAACACATTCTAACAGTACTGTAAAGCCATTCCAGTCCCAGGATCCTGTAATACCATTCAGGTTCTTCAGCCACAGTTTGTGCTCTCTGCTACCTGGCCCCTCCCCTGGTGCTCTCTGTGTGGCTCCCTGAGTGCAGGGTGTGGCTGGTGTCTCTGGGTTGCATGGGGTGGGGGAAGGGTTTTCCCACTGGACAGCTTCTGTCCGTGCAGGTGGGCACCAACTGAATCTCCACTTTCAATTTCTCCCTGTGGGGATGTCTGGAGGTAGGGGCTCTGCCCCCTCTCCACAACCCTCCCTACCCCCCACCATCCCTTCTGAGTCCTGGACTTAAAAAAACTTTTTTCTCTTCTGGGGGCTTTTTACTATCTGGAGGCCTTTGTAACTTTTGGGCAAACTTCTTTTTAATGTCCTTTGTTTTTACAAAAAGTATACACAATTTTTCCCCTTCTGGTTATGGAACATCCCCTGGCCAAACTGAATTTTCTGCTTAGAGGAAGAGACCATTCCTACCCAAATCAGTTTCAGTCCCAACTTCCCCTGCCCCTCACAGAGGCAACGGTTGTTCAGAGCAGCAGTTCTAGCAAGGTGACCACAGCCACTGCATGGGCCTCACGGGCCCCATTGCGGGCGTGGCACATGTTAGAGCCCCAAATTAAAATTTGGGGTAGAGCCCTTCTCCCACACTACAGTGGGCTGCTGCTCTCCCAGGGTCACCCATAGTCCACATTTACCACCCACACAGGCTAAGGGAAGCAATGCTTTTTAAATTTCCATGATAACAGGAATTTTTTATGTGTTATGTTCACTGTTACATTCTCTCATACCGAGAACATCACTTGGCATATGGAAAAAAAATAATATATATTTATTAAGTGAGTAAAAGAATTTATTACAAAAATAAAATTCAGAAAGTCATATTACAACAATTTTTAGAATTGATACTAGTAATACTAACAAATGATGTTATTCCACGAAAACTTTTTTTCTTCTTTTCTATGACTCTTTCAGGTATATTTATAGCCAAGTATCATGTGTGGAAATTCCACCTGGAACTGTTTATTTTGCTCATCTATTCTGGATTTAAGAGCTTTATTTTGTTTCATATCAATCCCTTTATTCCACATGGCAGAGGACAAAGTATACTGCATACTACTGAAATATATTTTGGAAAGTGGAAGGTGGTACATTTTCCAATCAGCCAAATTATGGGGAACTAACATTGAGAGCTACAGTAAAAGCCATCTGTAGCTTTTTGTTGAAAATGTTGATTTTGATTTAGAGTAACAAGATTTTATCTTACACACTTGGAGAATATAGTCAGGAAAAAAATAGGTGCCTACAAGCAAACAATGAAGAGGGTGGTTGTAAAAGGGGAAAATCAATTCATTTCCAAGAAAACTGATCAAAAGTATCCTGTGGAAGATTTCAATAAAGTTCAAATGTTATTAAGCAAAGTGCAGACTGAAGGACATCTTTGCCATATAGGAGACAAACAATAACTAAGTTCAAAAAATTATTGAATTGAGAACCTGCACTGCTTTCTCTTTCTGGTCTATGGGAGCTATAGTTTACTCTCTCTCTCTCTCTCTCTCTCTCTCTCTCTCTGTATCTATCTATCTATCTCTATGTATGTGTATATATATACATGTGTGTGTCTCTTTGTATGTATCTAAATCTGTGTATGTATATACACACAGAGAGACATACCGCATTTTATTGCACTTTATTGTGCTTTGTAGTTTGCATTTTTTAACAAATTGAAGGTTTGTGGCAATCCTGTATCAAGCAAGTCTACGGCCACCATTTTTTCCAGCAACGTGTGCTCACTTCATGTCTCTGCGTCACATTTTGGTAATTCTTGCAACATTTCAAACTTTTTAGTTATTATATCTTTTATGGTGACCTGTGATCAGTGATTGTTGATGTTACTATTGTAATTGTTTTGGAGGACCTTCCATATAAGACAGTGAACTTAGCCGATAAATGTTTTGCGTGTTCTGACTGCTCCATTGATTATGTGTTCCACTGTCTCTCTCCCTTACCTCAGGCATTCCTATTCTGGGAGACATAATATTGAAATTACACCAATTAATAACCCTTCAATGGCTACTAAGTGCTCAAGTGAAAGGAAGAGTCACATATCTCTCACTCTGAATCAAAGCTAGAAATAATTAATATTAGTAAGAAAGGAATGTCAAAAGCCAAGATAGGCTGAAAGCTAGGCCTCTTTTGCCAAAAAGGTAGCCTAGTTGTTAATGCAAAGGAAAAGTTCTTGAAGGAAATTACAAGGTCTGCTCCAGTGAACACAACTGATAAGAAAACAAAACAGATTTATTGCTGATATGGAGAAAGTTTTGGTGGTCTAGATAGAAGATCAAACCAGCCACCACATTCCCTTAAGCCAAAATCTAATCCAAAGCAAGGCCCCGACTCTCTTCAATTCTATAAAGACTGAGAGAGGTGAGGAAGCTTCAGGAAAAAAAAAAAAAATTAAGTTAGCAGAGGTTTTTTCATAGGTTTAAGGAAAGAAGCCATTTCTATAATATAAAAGTGTAAGGTGAAGCAGCAAATGCTGATGTAGAAGCTGCAGCAAATTATCCAGAAGATTTAGCTAAGATCATTGGCAAAGGTGGCTACACTAAAGAACAGATTTTCAATGTAGATGAAACAGTCTTTTATCAGAAAAATATGCCATCTAGGACTTTCATAGTTAGAAAGGAAAAATAAATGCCTGGCTTCAAAGCTTCAAAGGACAGTCTGACTCTCTTGTTAGGGGCTAATTCAGCTGGTGACTTCAAGTCGAAGCCAATGCTCATTATCATTCTTAAAATCCTACGAGCCTTATGGATTATCCTAAATCTACTCTACCTGTATTGTATAAATAGAACAACAGAACCTGGATGACAACATATCTGCATACAGCATGGTTTAGTGAACAATGTAAACCAACTTTGGATACCTACAACTCAGGAAAAGAAATATTCATTTCAAAATATTACTGCATACTGACAATGCATCTCATCACCCAAGAACTCTGATGGATGGACAAGGAGATTAACAATGTTTTCATGCCTGCTAACACAACATCCTTTCTGTAGTCCATGGACTGAGGATTAATTTTGACTTTTAAGTCTCATTGTTTAAGAAATATGTTTTGTAAGCTGCCATAGATCGTGATTCCTCTAATAGTTTTGTGCAAAGTAAATTGGAAATCTGGAAAGCATAAACCATTCTAGACATCATCAGAGAATTTGTGATATATAGGAGAAGGTTAAAATAATAACGTTAACAAAAGTTTTGCAGAAGTTGATTGCAACCTTCATGGATGATTTTGAGGAGTTCACAACTTCAGTGCAGGAAGTAACCACAGGTGTAGTGGAAATGCCAAGAAAACTAGAATTGGAAGTGGAACCTGAAGATTTATATACACGCACATATATACAGAAGCATGTATGTGTGCGTATATACAGTGTGTATACATATGTAAATGAAACTACCTCACAATTGTACCTCTGTGAGATATGAATATGATCAAAAATATAAAATTAGCTTTTTTATTCCTGAAACAAAGGTAATGATCTTCCTGATTCCATAGTTCCAAAAGGTATTGTGGGCAACACCCTAGAAATAACTTGGTTAAATCGCTTTAAGACTGTGAAGAAATATTATCCCTTTGGAGTTTTACATGGTGTCAGCAATAACCTGAATTGCTGCAATCTCATGATAAAACTTGACAGATGAGGAGTTGCTTCTTAGGGATGAGCAAAGAAAGTGGTTTCTTGAGAAGGAATCTATTCCTGGTGAAGATGCTGTGAACATTGTTGACATGATAACAAAAGTTTACATAAACTTAGTTGATAAAGCAGTGGCAGGATTTGAGAGGATTGACTCCAATTTTTAAAGAAGTTCTACTATAGATAAAATGCTATCAAGTAGTGTTGGCATACTGCAGAGATATCTATCTTGAAAGGAAGAGTCAGTCAATCAATGCAGCAAACTTCACTATTGTCTTATTTTGAAAACTTGCCACAGCCACCTCAACCTTTAGCAACTACCACCCTGATCAGTCAGTCAATGCCAAGGCAAGACCCTCCTCTAGCAAAAGGATTACAGATCATTGAAGAAGGTTCAGATGATAGTCAGCATTATTTAGCAACAATGTATTTTTAAATTTAGATATGTACTTTTTTTTAGACTCTGCAATTCTATTGAATATGCTGCAGAGAAAATATAATTTCTCTTCTTCTCCTTTTTAGGTTCTTAGTTGGGACACTTTCCTGAAAATAAAAGTTAAATTAACAAAAGAAAACAAACTGGAGTTTATTAACAATCGTGGTACCCATCTCTCAGGACAAGCCTCAGTTCAAATGTATTTTTCTTTCGAGGCAGTGGTTTAAGGGCCTTGCCTAAATAGTATTTTAGTGAAGAGCCATAAATCCTATATGGTGAAAAGACAAAGAATAGAGTATATTCAGGCTTCCAAAAGGTGGCAAAATATGGGAAAGTATATTTATGGGAAGAGTAAATGTGTGCTCCTGGATCCTTTAGTACTGTTGTCTCTGAGCTATGCTTCCGGGCTGATAAAGGCAGAGAAGAGGGACAGAGTATGGCCCCGTGTTTTAACCTTTTAACTTTAACTAAAATCCCTAGTGTTTTATAGAGGAATATTTGGTTTTCTTTACACACTTAATAGAGTACAGGACAGTGTAAATATAACTTTTATATGCACTGGGAAACCAAAAAAAAATATGTGACTCACTATATTAGGATAGTTACTTTATTTTGGTAGTCTGGAACTAGACCTGCAATGTCTCTGAGGTATACCTATAAATATACCTCAAAGGTGAAGTACTGAGTGTTGTATAAAAATTCCACATACACATTTTTTTTGTATATATAATCCACTAACATCAAAGGTGTGGGTTTTTCCCCCACATTAGCCAATTCTTTGACATCTGCTGGGTATTTTATAATGTAGTTCAATTTGGACACTAATCACTACCTGGATTTAGTGCATAACACAGGTTAAAGACTGAATTCTACAAGACCGTCCTCCCCTTCGTATGCCAATTGCAAGTAATGGGTTCCCAGGCTACCCACAACTTCTGTTCAACTTGGCTACAAATCAAATTTTCCCAAGACCCTCTTCTCAGATTCCATAATTTGCTAGAGTGGCTTGTAGAACTCAGGGAAATATTTACTTATGTCTATTTATTTATTATAAAGGATATCACAAAAGCTAAAGATGAACAGCTAGAGGAGGAGATGCATAGGGCAAGGTATGGGGAAGGAGCCTGGAACTATCACACCCTCTTCAAATATGCCACCCACCTAGCAACTCCATGTGTTTAGCAACCCAGAAGCTCTCTGAGCCCTGACCTTTTGAGTTTCTCTTGAGACTTTATTACATATGCATGGATGATGAAATAACTGACCACTGATAATCAGCTCAACTTTCAGCCCCTTTCTTTTCCTTGGAGGTCTAAAAGTGAGGATAAAACTTCCAACCCGCTCTGGGCTCAGGGACTCATGCCTGTAATCCCAGCCACTCAGGAGGCTGAGGTGGGAGGATTGCTTAAGGCGAGGAATTCTACACTAGCCTGGGCAATGTAGTGATATCTGTCTTTAAAAAAAATAAGGAAAATTAGCCAGGCATAGTGGCACATACCTATAGTCCCAGCTACTAGGGAGGCTGAAACAGGAGGATCACTTGAACCAAGGAATTCGAGGCTGCAGTGAGCTGATTGTGCTAGTGCCCTCCAACCTAGGTGATACAGCAAGACCTAGTCTCTTAAAAAAAACAAGAAATTCCAACTCTCTAATCACATGGTTGATTGCCCTAGCTATTAGCCCCCATTCTGAGGCTACTCAGAAACCTCCAGCCACTAGTCATCTCAGTATACAAAAAATACTTATCACTTTGAAAATCACAAGGGTTTTAGAAAATGCGTTTCATGAAACAGGGGCAGAGACTATTTTTACACACACACACAGAGGCACATATATATTTATGAATGTGCATGCAATGTGAATTAATCAGTTTAGGGTAATTGGAGTATCCATCACCTCAGGCATTTATCATTTAGTGTGTGTGTGTTAGGAACTTTCCAATTCCTTTGTTCTAGTTATTTAAAGTATACCCTAACTTATTACTGATTATAGTCACTTTGCTTTGCTATCAAATATTGTTCATTCTAACTAACCATATTTTTGCAACCATTAATCGCCCCCTCTGTATCCCCCACTCCCTGCTATGTTTCCCAGCCTCTAGTAATTGCCAATTTACTCTCTGTCTCCATAAGATTGATTATTTTTAATATTTACCTACCACATATGAGTGAGAATATGTGAGATTTGTCTTTCTGTGCTTAACTTATTTCATTTAACATAATGGTCTCCAATGCCATCCATGTCTTTGCAAATCAGAAGATTCTGTTCTTTTATGGCTCTATAATATTCCATTGTGTATATGTACCACAATTTCATTATCCATTCATCTATTGAGGGACACTTAGGTTAATTCCAAATCATGGGTATTGTGAATACTGCTGCAATAAGCATGGAGTATTTAATTTTATTTGTATCTATTTTAAATGAGATTACTTTCTTGGTTTCTTTTTCAGATTGTTTACTATTGGTATATAGAAATGCTACTGATTTTTGTATGTTGATTTTGTATCCTGCTACTGTACTGATTTTTTTTTAACAGTTATGATAGTTTCTTGTGGAGTCTAGGTTTCTCTAGATACAAAATCATATCATCTGCAAACAAGGATAATCTGACTTCTTTTTTTCCCATTTGGATTCCCATTATTTCTTTCTCTTGTCTTACTGCTTTAGCTATAACTTCTAGTACCGTTGATTAACAGTGTGGAGAATGAGCATCCTTGTCCTGTTTCAGATCTTAGAGGGAAGGCTTTCAGTTTTTCTCCATTTGGAATGGTACTAGCTATGGGTCTGTCATATATGATTTTTATCATATTGAGATAAGTTCCTTCTAGTCCCAATTTTTTGAGAGTTTTTATAATGAAGGGATGTCAGCATTAATTGAAATGATCATGATTTTTGTCCTTCGTTCTGTTGATATGATGTATCACATTGATTGATTTGTATATTTTGTACTATCCTTGCATCCCTGAGATGAATCCCACTAGATTGTGATGAATAATATTTTTAATGTGCTGTGGAATTCAGTTTGCTAACATTTTGTTGAGGATTTTTGCATCTTTCTTCATTAAAGACATTCAATAACTAGATATTGCCTTAGCTAAAGAGATACTGGTCATATCATTACCTTGGGGACTGTCTCTTTAACCCCATCACTCAGAGCCAATACACTTCCCATAAACAATATCTAGAATATTGCATGCCCTGACTAAATTTTATTTATTTAATTTCTGACTAGCCTTTCAGAAAAAGTACTGAGTGCTCATGTTCTTATTTAGTTTCTGATTTTGGAGGCTAAAGGCTGGGTTTTGCCTTGAATAGAGCTAGAAAGCTGTTGCATGTGGCTCCTGCTTGCATGTGTCTTGCTAGCTTTCCCTTTCTTGTTGGGATTCTTCCCCTGGGAGGACAGTTTTCCTCCAACATGTTTCTTGAGACTCAGAATTTTTACCTAGCTCATAACGTAAAGGAAAATAAGAATCTCAGGACCACTCCGACCCTTCTACAACAAGGAAGGTTAAGCCTGGAGGCTGAATCATGTAACACCTTCTTCCAAGTAAATAGTTTTTCCTAACATTGTACATCAGCCAGATCTCCATGGATAGGTAAAAGGCCTTAGGCATCTACAAAGGAATGCCTCTACAGATCATTAATAAGGAAATTCTTTGATGGCATAATTGATTCTTCGTTGACTCTCTTTCTTTTTTTTTTTTTTCAAACATTCACCATAAATTATGTAAATTGTAGATTTCCTGGGCTTCACAAGAATGTAACCATTTGCCTCACTACCCATCCCCCTCTTCCTTTTTCTTTCTATGTGCCCTCTCCCCTTAAATACTGAGTTCCCAAATCCCTCTTCAGAAAAAAACAGTCACAGATATGTCAGTGGCTTGTGTTTTTCCTGGAAATGTCCTCAAACTTTGGCTTAAAAAACCTCCAACGATTGAGATTTTTGCCTGAGTAACTTATTTTGGGTTGTCATATTGGCAACCATGAAGGGAAACCTCAGAGTAGAGCCCCTTTTGATCTTCAGTGATTCTTCTATTGATGCTAAGGTACCAGATAGAGTAAATATCTATCCAAAACTCTAAGCAATTGTGAGGCTTGCCAAAGCCCAATAGCTACTCTGTCCTGAAGTTCCTAGATCTCCCCAAATTATTTGTTGAGATCCAAAGTTTATTTTGCCAGAAACCTCTCCTAAGGGAATTACATTCACTTCTAATAAGGAAAGCAAAATTTTGTGCTTTTTTCATGAAGGAGAGAAGTCTTTATCTCAGGGCCCATCTCCAGGTAAGGAACTGGGGTAGGGTTTCATTTTGGAATTTGATGGTTAAGGTTTATTGTCACTAACCTATAGCTTCTCCTTATGCTTAGAAACCTCAACAATATATACATTACATAGTTTCTTTTTTTGATTTTGGTATATCATATACTAGATTTGACTGACTTTTGGTTAAAACTGACAGAAGCTCTAAATCACGAGAAACAAGGTTCTAAAAATTGACTAAAACCCTGGCAGCTTCAGTAAGAGACACTGGTTTGCCAAAAAAACAATATCAAAATATTTTACCCCAAAATATATTTCTTTGAAATAGTTTGAAGTGGTCCTTCCAACAGAGATTAACTAGCAGTCTGACACCTGAAAAGGTCTAAAAAGAGACATTCTCTGAGAGCTGCTACCTATAAGGTTTCATTTACATAACAAACCGTTTACCAGCTCTTTTTCTCTGTTCTATTAGAATTAAATACATCATTAAAAATTATAGTTATCAATGGCCAAATGATATTAAGAGGGATCCTTTATGTTAGATTCCTAAGTTAAAAAAAGAGAACTCTTATTCTAAAAAATTGCCATATTTGTATTTACAAAAAGATCAAATTAAACCAGACACATTGTAATGCCATGACTAGCCTTAAAAATTCCTTGACAAAATTCTCTTGACCTAAAATGAAGATAAAATCCTTAATATGCTCCCCTGTGGGAATAATTGTTCCTGTGGGAATAATAGCAAAGGCCAGTCTACCTTGTGGCCTTGTGGTTAAGATTCTATACTTTCACTGTTGTGATGTGAGTTTGATTCCTGATCAGGGAACTGACCCCTTTTGGTTTAATATTTATATGACTTTTGAATTTTTGAGGTACTCATTTATTTTTTTTTTATCCTTTTCTTTTCCTTAGAAAGCCTTTGATTTCCTATCTTCTTCCATCTATGGGGCAGTTCTGAATTTTGTAAAAACCTTTCCACTTCTTTGGAAGACACGTGTTCCTTTGTTAAGTCATAAACTTCGTTAAACTTAAAATAAAAGATGCCTTTAAAGCAGGTTTCCCTTAAGGAAAACAGACAAGGCACTATAGACTCCTTTTGGAAGAAACATCTGTTTTTCCTCATATAACCTTGAGAGTTCTAAGTAGAGAGATTCCTCTCAAGTCTAAAATTATTCTCTTTTGTATTGTAATACTTGATTTGTTTGGTTTTGGGGATATCAGAAATTATTTTTTATTGTTAGAATTTTACCTTGATCTGTGTTAGATAGGGAGACGCAGTTCCACCAAACAGAAAGACAGAGTCACTGAGGCTGCAATCAGCAAGAGGAGTTTATTATCAACTAACTGGAGTTAGGGTCCATGTCTCAGAGCGCCAACACGCAGTGGCCTCTTCTCTGGACAAAGGACCCAGGGCAGCGCGGGAAGGGCAGTTTTATAGGGTCAGTTCAGGCAGCAAACAAAGAGCTGTCCACCCATTGGACATGCACCTATTTAGAACAGCGATTGGTTTTATTGCTATCTCTCTCTGAACTCCTTCTCATATTACCCTGCTGCAAGCAAGCCGTTATCACAAACGCATAACTGAGTGGTTAGCAGGCAAGCAAGCTTCACTAGAATGCAGAAGTCTGTTTTGCAATTGAGCCCTGTGTATAGTTTTGGTCCCTTACACCACAAGGAGTTGGAGGCTCTAACAGTGCCCAAAGAGAGCGCCAACGATGCCCAGCTGTTCTGAACTTACTCAGAAAACAAAGGTGTGTGCCTGTGTACCTGGGAGATGCTAAAACTAACTTCTGTGTAGAATACAATGTATATTAAAGGAGAAGTAATAATAATGTGCTGATTGAAGGCTTTATATAGATATATATAGTTATTTTATTTTAAAAATTAAAACAAGTTTTAAGAGATGGGGTCTCTTCTGGTGCCCAGGCTGGAGTACAGTGGCACGATCATGGCTCACAGCATCCTCAAACTCCAGGGCTCAAGCGATCCTGCTACCTCTGCCTCCCCGGCAGCTGGGACTACAGGTACACAAAGATCAACTGCGTAGGACTTAGCCCAAAGTAAGACAGTTTGGAGGAGGAGGTGATAACAAAAAGTTGACCAATGAAATGAGTCTTATTCTCGTTTTTTAAGTTCTTTAGAGACAGTGTAGCCCCTTATCGCCTGCCCCAGGGTGGGAGGATTAGCATTGCTGAGCTGGCCCTGCACGGTGGGCAGTGGGTATAGTGTGATCAATGGGGACCAGTGCAGCTCTTTCCGCAGACGGCGTGCCCACCACCTGCTTAGGAACTTCCGCACTTCTAATCTTGGATGTGGCCCTCATTCAAGCAGAAATCACTGTATCCCCTCTTAAAAAAACCCCTCTCCAGGAGGACAGGAACGTGGAATTTTCAATCATTGATCGTCATGCTATTTTTCTATGTAGTTTGCTGGGAAGATAGAGTAGCCCAGGTCGCTGTGCGTCTTCTGCGTTGGGGAGATCAGAGGAGCTCAAGTCAGATCCCCTTTTTATTAAAATCCTCAAAGTAAATTCCACTGACGAAGTGTCCACGTGCTACAGACAGTGTTGGAACAGCCAGGCATTGAAAGGCAGGCTGGGGGTGGCGCTGTGGGAGTAGGAATTTCGAGTTTTAGCTCCAGTCCTGGATAAGGCTGGATGAATTCCTAGCAGAGTGCTCCCTGCCGCTCCCCACCTCCCTCTCCTCGCTGTCCCGGAGCTGGGCCTGGCACCATCCCGGCATCCTGGCCGTGTGTTGAGCGGGGGGCACGGGGGGATCTGTGCCACGCCGGGTGGGCTAGACGCTCACACCCCTTTTCCAGGACTGAGCTCGCAAGGGTTAAGTTCGTGAGCATCGGGGTCTCCAGTGCAAATCGTCCCACCCCCACGTCCTTCTGGGGCGCCATGTTTTAACTGTGTGTGTCCCTGTTCCTCTCACTCAGCCCCATCCAGGCCAGTTTCCCCAGCCCAGTTCCTTGCCCCTTGGCGGTTCCTTGTCGGAGGTGCGATGTTGGCTTTGTTTGAGGTCTCTTTGGGGTCTTGCTCTTGCTACACCCACTCCTGGGCCCTGTGCTAGTTTCCTGAGGCTGCTGTAACAAATGACCACAGACTGGGCAGCTTAAAACAATAGGAATTTATTCGCTCACAGTTCCGGAGACCAGAAGTCCAAAATCCAGGCGTGCACAGGGCTGGCTCCTTCTGGAGGCTGAGGGAGGATCTGTCCCATGCTTCTCTCCTAGACTCTGGGGGCTGCCGCAATCTTGGGCTCTCCTTGGCGTGTGGCAGCATCACCCCAATCTCTGCCTCTGTCATTGCGCGACGTTCTCCTTATGCGTCTGTGTCCAAATTTCTATCGTCCTGTAAGTCATTTGGTTTAGGGCTGTCCCTAATCCAGTATGACTTCATCTAAACCTAATGACATCTGCAAAGACCTTATTTCCAAATAATGGCACATTCTGAGGTTCCAAGTGGAATGTGGATTTTGGGAGGACACTGTCAACTCAGTATAGCCCCCACCCATCCTGGTCTTCACCCCCAAACTTCTTGGTGACCCTCTGCCGGCAAAGGGCCCTGATGAGATGCCCTCCCAGAGCGGCAAGGGCAGGGTAGCCAGAGTGCGGTACAAATCCCACGGGGCACAGAACCAAAGACGAGGCCGGAGGGCAGAGACATGGCCATCCACTGGGGGAGGGGACCAAAGGGGCGGCCAGGTGGGTGCAGACCGAGGGGCCCAGAGCCAGGCTGGAAACCCGGCGAGGCAACTGGAGACTGTGCTTCCTGTGGTGCTTCCTGTGGCTCCACTTGTGGTGCCGGGGGAGTCGAGGGGGAGCTTGGAAACAGCCGCACAGCATGCGACACTGAGTGTTCTCTGAGAGAGGGTAATTCTCCGCTCAGCTCTGCATTCGGGGTCGTGGGAGACACGCCGGCTCAGACACTGCAGTGGTTCCCAACTCCACACCCAGGACGTTGCATCAGAGTCTCTGGGCTCGGGCCGGCGGTTAACAAACCTCTGCAGCTGGTTGCGTTGTGTTTCTGGGTGAGGGTGCTGAGCCAAGCCGGATTCCCTGCAGGGGGCATGGGTGGGGCGTCTTCTCTCCGATGGCCCCAGCGGCTGTGGCGGTAAATCTCGTTTACCGAGGGCGGAGGGATCCGACAGGGCCACGCGGTCCTGCCCCGGCCACTTACTACCAGCCTCCCCTGTGAGTGGACTCTGGGCCTGTTTCTCCTCCTTGCATGTCTCCTTTCTTCCTTCAGACGAACCCCAGAGGGGAGCGGAGCCAGGGGACACTGCCTGCCCTAATGCGCTCTGCTTCGGGCGGCATTGTGTCCCTGGGCAACACGGTAAGAACAAGAACGCTTCTCTAAGAAAAATTTTCCTTTTTTCTTTTCTTCTTTACTCTTTTTGTTTTAGAGATGGAGGGAGGTCTCTCTACATTGCTCAGGCTGGTCTCGAACTCCTGGCCTCAAGCGATCCTCCTGCCTCAGCCTCCCCAAGTGCTGGGATTACAGACGTGAGCCACTACGTCCAGCCCATTATGATCATTATTTTTTGAGCATAATTTTCCGTATATTCCCAGCACCTCACACACAGACTCCTTGTAGTGCCCAGTGGACGTTTGGCCAGTGACTGTCGGAGATACAATTGTGGGAATTAGTTGAGAACGTGTATGGGAATGGGCAGGCATGTTGCAGATACTTACGGTAGTTTTGGAAAGGCTAACTTGTCTTCCAGGGACGTTTGCGTCTTACAAGGGGAGATAGAGACAGCTGGGCTCATCAGAGAGGCGGGAGACCTTGACCTCTCGGTATTTTCAGGTGAATTCACTTCTCGGCCATTCCCAAATCAGCCAGCAGGGGGAGCCGGGGGACCGCGTTCCTCTGGGCGTCCCGGGCCCTGGGAAGTCTTGTCGCCGCCGCCTTGCAGGGAGACGGGAGATGCAGGGAGATGGCCCAGGTGACCTCCGAGTGTCTTCAGCCTGTTGAATCCTGCTTCTGTTTTGCAGAGGAAGGTACGGGGATGGGCTGCCTGGAGCTCAGTACGGGTGGCGCCTTTCTTGGGAGAGGGAAGAAAAGGAAAGTGCAATGTTGCGGGTGACTGTTGTCCTGGAGTTTTCTTGTGTTCTGTTTGTCACTCCTGTCGGTTAGTGTGTACGTGTTCACAGAAGAATTAATCGGTGGGGGTCGGGAGAGCCAGGGCATTCTTTAATTAAAGGCAGGCCTGTTACACATGTGATAAATACCAGGCAGAAAGAAAATAATCGTATTGGTTTTGCTTGGACGCTGAGGACCCACAAATGACATCCTCTGAGCCTTTAGAACCTCAAAGAAAGCTGAGAGTGGGGCCACCCGAGTGCTCCCAGTGGCTGCCTAAGCTCTCTTGAAAGGTGGACGTGGTGGACGTGGTCTGCCCCGGGATTCTTCGTGTCCCCATCTGTGAAACGGGGGTGAAAAAAGGTCACAGACAGGTCTGCGGTGTAGGGTGGTGTTTCCAAAGCGTGGTCCCCAGACCAGCACCGTCAGCAGTGCCTGGAAACTTCTCAGAGATGCACGCTCTTGGCCCTCCTGAGCGGCCCTGGGTTGGGGGCCAGCGGTTGGTCTCTAACCAGCCTCCAGGTGGGTCTGATGTGTTCTCAAGCGTGGGATCCGCAGCTGTTCTCAGCCTCGGTGGCACATTGGAATCACCTGGCTTTTTAAAAGCCCTGGTGTGGGGGCCACAGCCAGACCAGTTGCGTCAGACCAACTATAGGCTCTGGGCTTGTAATGTGCGTGTGCGTGTGCGTGTG
>CAUYRT010057973.1:0-10437 GCA_963574885.1 Lepilemur ruficaudatus | reverse complement strand
CATTAGACCATTTCACCACATCCTGTATGTCTCTTCTGCTCTTTGCTGCATTTCTGCCTGATCTTTCTTCCCGTTCACTAATCTTCTCTTCCACTGTGTCTAACTTGCTGTCAAGCCCCTCTGTTGAAGGCTTCGTTATTGATTTCTCAATTCTCAAATTTCCATTTGATTATTTTCTCCCCAGAAACTCTCTATGCTGTTGCTCAAACTCTCGAACATATTAATCAGTTCTTTTAAAGCTTGTGTCTGATATAACTCCAATTTCTAGGCTTCCTGTAAGTCTATTCTCCTATAGGCATTCTCTCAATTATGAATTTCAGTCGATTCTTGTCTTTGTACACACCTAGTTTTTTTTTTTTTATTGAATTCCAGATATTGTAGACAGACACTGTGAGTTTCTGGATGATGTTGCATTGTTCAAGACAGCATTTGTTTTTGTTTCTGGTGGCAGGTAGACACAGACGACCTTAATCTAGTAAATAACTGAGATGATTTAATGAAACCTCACCTGTCGTGAGAGCTGGCCTGGTTCAAGCTCAACTTCACTCTTAGTGGTTGCAACTGAAAGCTGGGGGGTATTTACCAGGCTCCCTGTTTAGCACGGCCTGAGCCCCGGTTTTCCCCCAGAGCCCCACGAAAATGCCAAAAGCTGAGCCCAACTTCTCAGACATGTCCAACCACTTTCTGCTCAGCGTCTCAGCATCTCAGCAGCTGCATTCGAGTTAGCAAATAACTCGGGGGTAAAGTGGCACCACATGTCTGGCTGTCCTTCTGGAGTGTCCCTTCTTTCCAGGAGCTTGGCCCCTTGAGCCAAGCCTTTGTCACTTGGATAGCTTTCCAAAGACTTCAACATATGTTTTATGGATTTTGTGGAGCTGTGTTCCAGTTATCATGGCAGCAAAACAAATTTCCCCAAAAACTTAGTGGCTTAAACACTGATCACTTATGATCTGTCACAGTCACTGGTGGGCAGGACTTCAGGAGCAGCTCAGCGGTGACCCTGGCTGGGGGCCTCTCGTGAGGTTGCAACCACGACGGTGGCTCTGGCTGGGCTCATCGCAAAGCGTCTTAACTCACACGTCTGGTACCTGGTCTGGGAAGACTCAGGCAGCTACGAATTGGGCTCCTGTCTTCCTGCAATCTCTCCAGTGGACTTGCCACCACCTGGAAGCTGCAGGTCAGCTGGACTTTCACAGGTTGGCTCAGAGCTCCCACAGCACCCGTCCCAGGGGAAATAAGGAGAGCCAGGAGGTAGCTTTCGTGGCATGATGCTGGAAGGCACGTAGCTTCACTTCCGCTGCGTTCTGTCGGTCATGACGGTTACAAAGGTCTGTCTGTGTCAAAGGGAAGGTGCACAAAGGCCACCTCTAAGTGCAGGGATGTCCATGTCACGCTGTAAGAAGACGTCACACGCACGGGCACGTGGCATGGGTGAGCTAGTGACACGGCCGTCTGGAAAATACAACTGCCACGACTTTTCTGGTTGTTTGTGATAGCCAGTCTGCCATTGCCAGGAGCAGAAACTCCACTAACCTGGAGTTAGTTTTCTTTCGTTAAGACAAGACTGCCGTGACTAGGTCCTGGCGAGAGACACCTCTGTGCTGGAGCTCGGCTGAGCCCACCTTCCCGGTAGGCGACACCCATCACGTCAATACCAGACACATCTTCTCAGGGACCGAGGCAGAGTTCGGGCCCTGTTCTAGCCAGGCTGTGGCCACGCTGGCTGACGTGGCCTGACTGTCCTGTGGCCACACTCAGGCTTGCTCCAAAGGCTGGTTTCTCCAAGCCCAACAAAGCAAATCCAGACCATTTCTCACGGTCTGTTCTACCTTGCTGTGTTCCCTCAGACCCGTACTTCCCAAAGAATATTCTGGAAAAATCCTCATCCTGCAAGATATGAATCCTGGTAAAAAAAAATTTTTCATGGGGCTTTACATATTATTTCCCCCTCTTCCAAACTCATAATGCATATTAGCATAAAGCCTCTGGAAAGTCCTGCAGCAACGAAATTTAGTTTTATTTCACCCCTGTGTTTCATGACTTTATGTAATCATGGAAAGTGGATGGGGGGCAGCTTTTTATCAGCAGGACACCAGGTAACACCCGCGAACACTGTGTGGAACACAGCTACACTGCACAGAGCATCCCCAGCCTTCTGATTCCGCCACTGCTCTCGTGGGACAGCAGGACTAAGTTGTTCCTAATAAACATTCTGCCTGGAACGGCCTCACAGCGGCGATGTCACGGCTGAGCACCCCTTTGCTCTGTGGGATGCATTTCTGGGTGTTCTGAAGCAAAGATGGGCCGTGCACCATTTTCCAAATTAGGCTGATGAACGCATCAACCTTTTCCACCCGCCAGGAACACGAGAAGAAGTTTTTTAAAAGGCTTTTGTTTACCGTCTGCCAATACACACAGGGCCATTAGCCAGCTGGCAGGTCTTGTGCGAGCCTCACTCCTGGCAGCCTGCAGTGAGCTGCCCACGGCCTAGCTGAGAGCCACGATCGATGTCCCTTCGATGCGAAAGGCCTGCCGGGGTGAGGGTTAGGGGTGGCAATTTGGCTTGACGAGGGAGAAACAAGCAGAGGGACAAAGCCTGCCTTCCGCCTCCCACTCTCCGCCGCACCCCAGGCCTTGCTGCCTGAGTGTTCACCAATCGCCTGGAAATTTAGACGTGCTGCCAGCGGAGCGCTGCGTTGTTTAATAAAGCAGAGACAATCGACTCTTCCTGCGTGTTATAATAGTCTCTCTCGGTGTGTTTACTTGGGAACAAATGCCGTTGTAATTTCTTTGGGGAATCAATATCTTGCAGCGCATATGCACTGCCCTATTGGAGGTTCACACTGAAAGGAGAGAAGGGGAAATTTATCGCCTTGTAAATGCTGGCAAAAGGGAGTAGGTTTAGTGAGAGCTGTAATTAAAGTTGTGCCGATGATAAAAAATGGAGCAATAAACAATCACACAGATTTTCCAGGCCACAGCCCCAGGTAGCTGAGCCATCACAGGGTCCTGGGCTCTTGCAGCCTCTGCACAATTAGCCTCCGAAGGTGACGGTCCTGTGGCCCCTCCTGGCCCCCTGAGATGCCCTCCCCATGCTCGCAGGACCGGCAAGCTACGGCCATTCACTTCCCACCTGCTTTCTTCAACTTCAGGGGCAGCAAGGCCAACCTTTATTTTAGCACCTGCTTCTAACGCTGGCTGTTCGCGCCAGAACGCTGCCGGGCCGGAGTCTGCGCGGGACTGGAGAATGGGGAGCGCGACCCGGAGGCAGGACCTGAGCTCTGAACAGAGCTGAAGAGCAAGGACAAGAGCAAGAGCATCGCTCCCTGGTCAACCTGCCTGCAGGGGACCGTCCCCAGGAATCCGCCCACATTCTGCAGAGTAGCACGTGAAGATTTCCCAGAACGGTTGTTCGTCTCTCAGCTGAGCACGTGCCGTGTGTCTGTTCTAGGCTGGACGGAGGCAGAGGAATTGCAGGATTGGGAGGGGACGGAGGTTTCCGATGCCCACGGGAGGCTGAGAAATGTGGGCTGTGCCCACAGGTACCACTGGCACCTGCCAGTGGCTGAGGAGGCATGCACACTGTCTTTTCCAAACGCGGCAAAATTAGAGCGACCTTCTCTTCCTGAGATCCTTGGCTGGTGTCCAGAAGAACGTAGGACGATGGGAGGAGGAGGAAGTTTCTCCGGCCCAGAGGCATGGAGGTGTCTGCAAGGCCTCCTTGGCACTGGGCAAAGTAAGATCAACTGGCCAGAAAGTGCGCCCACTCATCAGCCTCACCACCCACCCCCAGGTCAAGCTCCCTGAGGGGAGGAAGTTTGTCTGCGATGCCGTAAACGTCTGTCCAATAAACATTTACCGAGAACCTCACACCTACCACTCGCCACGCACGGTGTCACCACGTCCAGCACAAAACGCTCGCAGAAAGAAAGAACAGGTGAGCAAACTGGCCTCCATATCCACCAGCAGGCTCCTCTGAGAATACCAGAGCCTGAGTCCTTCCAGAAATAATGACGTACTTCGTACTGAGCACCTACTATGTGCCAACAGTCTCCAACACCCTTTACAGACATTCATTCTCCCTTTCGATCCTTACAGCCCACCCCCCCACCGGGAGGCAGAGACGCTGGGCTTGCCGACAGCCGAGGGTGGGAGGGCTCAGAGGTGCCCCCCGGGCCAACACCGCCCAGACAGCCAGCGCAGGCCATACGTGAGCCCAGGGCGGCGTGCTCCAGAGCCCACGGTCCTTCTCTTAGGCCACAGTCACGGCCACTGTCAATGCCACATGAGCCCCCACCTGCCATCACTTGTCTGCTGAGCGGGGAGGACCACGGTGCACAGAGACGGTCACTCCTGGGTCCTTGAGCAGGCCCGGCGGGAAGAGGCTAAGCGGGCTGTCGAGGCTCGCCACGGGGAACCGCGAAGGCAGCGGGCTGGAGCGCTAGGACTCCCCTCTCACTGGGGCTCGCCTGTCCAGGGAGGCGGGCCTGGCCGCGACCGCTGGCTGCCGGCACGTCTAGATTCTGGGCCTCTCTCTGCCGTCTCACCTCCTATCCTCTACCCCTCCTCTAACACGTCCAGAGGACTAAGAGCCTGCAGAGGGTCCCCGTACAGTGCCCTCGCCAGCCCCTCCCACCTAGTGGCCCTCGGCCCCTCCTCCAGCACACTGCCCCTTCCCAGGCCCAGCAGCCGCCAGGCAGGATGGAGCCCGGGGGAGGCGCAGAGGCTGGCTGTCCCCAGAACACAGCCCCTGCAGGCCCGCAGCCCTCTGCCGAGCAGGTCCCTTTAGAGAAACAAAACCCCCCGGCGCCAGCCCCTGCCAGGAGGGGCTTGTGCCCGTTCTGACGCTCTCCCTGCGTCCCTCTCTCAGCCATCCAGAGCTTGCGCTGACGGCACGATGCCCACCTCCAGACGGGTGACGGCCTCACCCTGTCCCATGTCAGCTGCCCAGAGTCTGCCCACAGGGAGCGGCAGGCCCAGGCACAGTCCCAAGAAAGTGTCCCAAATTGCAACTTCCCAGCCTGGCAGCTTCGCCAAGGCAGCCAAGGCCTCGGATGAGGGTTCCAGAACTCAGGCTGCAGCGGGGACCCTGGGCTGCTGATTATCCAATAAAATTACCTCCAGGCATTAAATCTATCCTCAGTTAACCCAGTGTCTTTAATAATAAAAAAGATTTTGCACAGGGGATAAATACCGTGTCTCATTTTCTCACTCTCCCTGGTCTCCTGTCACCGTGCACTTATTAACATGACCACTAATATACGGCTCCCAATCAGCCCCTAAAATACTGCTGTTATTCCTGCTAATTCGACAATAAAATACAGCTGGGCCAGGCCACAAAAAAAGGAGGCTGTCATGTGACCGGGGGCTCTGTGCAAGGGAAGCCAGCAGGCCCAGGGCTCTAGAACTGGCTGTCAGGACCGGAGCCACCAGGGCCACCAGGCAAGTCACAGCCAGGCCACAGCCCAGCAGGTCCTGCCTTCTGAGGGCCCCGGCACCAGCGGAAACTCACAAAGAGGTGCTCCCTGCTGTGTGTCCACTGCGGTGTGACAATTTCCACAAACGCAGCAGCTTAAAACCACACCCACAGGCCATGTCGCAGTCTGTGAGTCAGAAGTCCAGGCAGAGCTCGGCTGGACCCTCTGCTCAGGGCTCCCAGGCTACCGTCACTGGGCTGCGTCCTCAGCTGGAGGCTGGACAGGGGAAGCATCCGCTTCCAGGCTGTGGACAGAGTTCAGTTCCCGCAGCTGTGGGACTGAGCTCTCCACTTCCTCGCTGGCTGTCAGCCGGGGGCTCACTCTCCCCACCGAGCAGCTGCCGTCAGGTCCCCCTGCGGCCCCTCCACAGGGCAGCAGCCTCCATCCCCCACAGCCGGTGGAGCCTCGCAATCCAGTAACCTAACGGGGAGGGACACCCCCTCGTACCCACGGCACCACCCACGCTCCAGAGTCGTGGACCATGCAGGCCGTGGACAGCGGGGCGTGGGGTCCTGCGGACATCTCAGAATCCCGCCACCACCCACGGTGCTGAGATCGGCCACGTGCCCGTCTCTGTGTGTGGCAGTGGCTCTGCCAGCACCTGGACCCTGGCTCCAATCCCACCCCCTTCCCCCACACGCCAGAGAGAACACAGGAGGGTCTAGGGGCTCCTCCCAGACGTGGCCCCAGCCCGGCCCCATCCCGGGAGAGGAGGGCACAGAGCGGCAGGGGCACCTGGGCACTGCGGGCAAGTAGGGGGAGGGGGACTCCCTTTGTGAAGCTCCCGGCCAGAGCAGCCACCAGGGCTGCCCAGGGAAAAGCGGGCCTGGGGCCCAGCCCTGCCGCCAGCGGCTTTCAAGGGGCTCTTCAAGCCCAGGGAGGAGACAAGAGCAGATTGGCTTTGGGGCTTAAGGATCAAGTCTCTGTGGAAATACGCTCGTCAGAATTAAGCCACCAGAGCCCCAGGTGGCTCCTGCAGGCCCCCCCGCCGCCACTGCCTCCCGGGGCCTGCGTGGGGCACCCCCCACCCCCGTCTCACTGGCCTTGACTGCACTCGGTACCTCCCGGGCCTTCACTGCTAAGGTCCCCTCCGCTAGGACACCGTCCCACTCTTTCCCCCGCTACTCATCTCCCTGCTTCTCCTTTGGCTCGGCTTCTGCTGTTGTGTTTGCACAAACACGTCCGCATGTCCCTGGACACTCCCGCAGGGGAGAGGCGGAGTCCAACTCCCCTCCCCTGGAGTGCCAGCAGCTCTCGGTGACTCGTCTCTGATGAGTAGAGCTCAGCAGAAGTGAAGTTATTAATAAATTACCTCCCAGGCTAAGTCATAACAGGCAGAGCAGCTTCTGCCTGACGCTCCCTCTCTGGGGCCGACTCCTCTCCCAGGACACGTGGAGAAGCCGTAACGGCCCCGGCGGAGGCTCTGGCCACAGTCCCCTCCAACAGCAGCAAGTGAGCGAGAAGCCCCCGAGGATGACACCCACCGCCCAGCCACCAACTGACTGCAGCCCTGGACGAGACCCCGTAGATGGGCCCCGGCCGTCCCCAGAAGCGTGAGAGACGACAGCAAATGGCAGGCGTTGTGTCACACCGTAAGTTCAGGTGGTTTTCGCCAGGTAACAAGACAGAGTTCGCAACGAGTTTCATGGTGTGCGTGATGGGTGGGCATTTGGACTACTGCCTTTGCTCTTTGGAAGGTGTTATCGTCTGCGTCTGCTTTAAATAAAGTTAAACCCCTAGTTGGAACAGAAAAAAAAGAAAAAGAACAGAGTTGGAGCAGACTTCCCACCCCACCTCTCCCCGCCACACCCACCGCAGGCTGGGCTCTGTGCTCCCGGGGACTCTGCGTCTAGTTAGGACCGTGGCCTCTGGAATCACCCTCGACTGGCCGTCCTGGCTCTGTGCGCTGGGGCAACTTTCTTATCTTCTCTGGACCTCGGTTTCCTCGTCTATAAAATGTAAACGATAGAAGTAAAGCCAACATCAAAGGAATAAGCTTCACACCGAATTCCTGGCAAATAGTAGGTGCGCAAGAGGTGACGGCTGTTATTATCATCAACCCGATGACGGCACTTTTAGCTGCTGCGTCTTGGCCAGGTTTGCTTGGGCAAGACCGCGTTTGTCTCTGTGCCCTGCTGCCCGGCCTGGAGCCAGGCCCTTGGTGGATACCCAGCAGACATTTGCTGAGTGAATAAAGAAACTCATCAGAGATAACTAACGAGGCTTGCCTCCCATGTTCAGGAAGCCAGTGATGGCCAAACATGGTCCCAACCCGGCAGGGGACAGGCTACGGAGAGGATGGCGTGTGTCCCTGGGCTACAACCCAGGGCTGGGGACAAGCTCCTGGGCCAGGCCCTTCCAGTTTGAGGACTTCAGGTGACAGCGTACAGGGAAGGACTTGTCCCTGTCCTCACACCCACCCCACCCAAGGGGGACAAAGTGGCCTCTCGAGCACCGGCCCAAGAACAGGCTGAGCTGCCTGTAAGCAACGGCCGAGGGCAGAGGGTCAAGCACTGTGTAGACACATACGCAGGGGCCTGAATTACTGGAGCCTGAGCCTTATCTCCCTTCCCACGATGAGCTCATCTTGGAGAAACTATCGGTGAGAACAAGACCTGAGCACTGGGATGCAAAATGAGCATTTGCTCAGGGGCTTTGTGGCCAACCAATCCCTGTCTACAGGTCTTGGGGGCTGTCAGTGGCCAAGGCCACCAGGTAGAGGGCTGCCTGGGAATGTGACACCTCCAAACCCCCTGGCAGGAGGCCTCGAATCCAGACTGGGACATTTGCACCAACAGGAGCCGGGGCACGAGCAGCCTTCCTGCCATGCCCCCCACGCTGCGCCTGGCAGGGCCCTCCCCTCCGACCTCCACCCGCTCACGGGACCCAGGCTTTCCAGCTCCCCCCGGGCAGGCCAGCTGACATCCGGTCCTATTATAGTCACAAAACATATTAAGCACTTGCTGTATGCAGTGCAAGTCCTGACTTGGAATCCCAGCCCTACTGTTTACCAGCAACATAACCTTGAATTCGCCTGAGCCTTAAGTCTCCCCATCTGGAAAATGGGATGATAATAATAGCACCCACACATCTCAGGTAGTTGTGAGAGTTGGCAAGACAATCCACGTAAATCAATCCCCAGCACGAGACAGGTGGGAGAGAGCGTGGTCAGGAAGGCTTCCTGGAGGAAGGAACACAGGGCTGGCCTGGAAGATTGAGTAGGATTTACAGAGGGGAAGAGGACTGTTGCAGACAGTAAGAGGCCTCTGCTGACGTCCGACCTGACATTCTCCCTAAGGGAGGGAACTTTGGGCCCAACTGTTCTCCCCCCAGCCTCGGAGGGCCCCGCGGTGGCCCTGCTCTGCCATCGCAGCCCAGGAGGAAGAAACCCCTTTCCCCCACCTAAGAGCAGCAGCAGTTGGAGCAAGGTTTTCAATTTTCAACTTTTTGAATTCTTCAAAGGACACTCATAGAGGAAACAGAACTTACAAGCAAAATGCAAACACCTAAGAGCAAGGCTTTTAGAGAACACGGATGTTTTTCACTCTCAGGTTAAGCACGACCTCGGCCCGGCAAGCACGGCACGGAGAGCCCCTCCCCGTCAGCCAGGATGCTTCGACTGAGACCACGAGGTGGCCCTGCACCCAGCTGGGCCCAGACAGGGCCCCTCCCCACCCCTGCAGGGGCCTTCCTCCCGCAGCCACCTCCCCAGGGCAGGGGCCTCTGGCCTGAGGCTCCCGTCCCAAGGCAGGAAGGACTGTGCCCACACCCTTCTCCCCCGTCCCAGGGAGCACGTGCCAGAAGGCTGGAGCCACCATCGGATTCTACAAAATCTGCAGGTGAGAGAGACTCAAGTGACCAGAATCAACTTCTTCAGAGAAACAGGTGTCTGGCAGGTGGGGACCTGACTTCAAATGCTGACCCCACCCACCAAGCTCAGGTGGCAGAGGGCACAGATACGAGGGGCGGCCACAGATCCTGACTTCAGGATAAAGGCGGCCACAGCCCTCGGCGTGCTCCGAGCTGCTGCGCACGAGCCTCCTTCCTGGCATCAGCCCCCCCGCCACGCCCAAGCCTCGGGGCCGATCTCGGAGGACAGGCCGGGCAGAGGGCCTGGCAGGCGCCTGAGCTTACGCTGGTCCCGGGGACAGTCCCGTCCCACCGCGAAGCCACGCTTTCCCCAGCACCCGGGATCCGGAGACTCGGGGAACATGTCTGCAGCTGTCAGGCCCAGCGATTCGTTAATTACACCTTGGGAACAGTCACAGAGGCAGGGTGTGGGCGGCCAAGCACCGTCCGAGCTTGCTGAGACAAACCTGGGGGTCGTGTCTGACACTGTTGGGGTTACTCTAAGTCTCCACTTTGGACGACAACAAATCCAAAGCCTTTCCGGTGTTTGCATTCAGCCGAAATGATTCAAGCCTGAACTGTCCCTCCCTTCGGGGAACACTGTTCCTTCAGGTCACTGCGACCTCACATACGGGTCGTCAAGGCCTGGGGGGGTCTCCCCGAGGTCCCGCTCCTACCCCCCAAGCTGAAAATCCCCGCAGAGCAGCTGCCAGGGGGTGGAGCAGGACCGACCCTCGTCACAGCCCTCGGCCTACTGCCGCTCTGACTCAGGATTCTGGAAGTGACTTTTAGAGCCACCTGTTCTAAGGCGGGGCTCCGCGCACAGCAGGCAGGGCCTTATCGAGCTGGCCAGGCAGAGGCTCTCTGAGTTTCTAGAACTATAGCGAGCCTGAGAGCCACCTAGAGCCCCTGCGAAAACGCCAGCTCTGACTCGGCACCTGTGGACGGGCACCGGACGCCCAGCATCCCAGCCTGCTCCCAGGCGGGGCCCACACGGCTGGTCCGAGGACCACACTGAGAAGCAGAGCCGGAGGCCGGCCCTGCCCCAGGGAAACGGGAGGGAGCCACACGGCCACTTCAAACTGTCTCCTAACCACAACCAAAGTAACTT